>JAUKNX010000386.1:0-23808 GCA_030762935.1 Hymenopus coronatus | reverse complement strand
GATCTGGTGTGTCTATATCCTCTACCCGGACCTAGGGACGCTGCTCCAAGCTTCAAGGTTATGGCAAGGGTCATATTTGTGGCAAAGAGGACAGATGACGTTGCCTATCGCATCCCGAGCCTCCTCCAAGGGAAGAAAGTGGTGGCATATTTGGCTCAGCCCTTAGGAGGGAGCGATGTGACAGTACAGTCTTATGCTATGGTTCTCATGTTCGCCTTGGTATGTGATTCATTGCAGTTGGGATGCGTAAACAACTCGGAAGATTGGCGCAATGTAAGAGGATCCGTCCGAACGTGAAACCCTTCTCGCGACATCATGCTTCTCGATATTCGAGATGCTTCTGTAAGCTGCAGCTTTCAGTGCCTTCAGCAAGTTTCCAGACAGTTCCTGTCGTCATTTTCTAGCTATAAAGAGAGGCAGAATTGCAGTGTGGTTTCTGTTGTGAATTGTGACTGGAGCGTTAGCGTCCAGTAGTGCGCGAGCCATGGATGGCGTGCAGCCGAAGACTGTCTATGCTTCGAAATTTTTAGTGAATTATTTGCAGGAGTGTAAATAAAAATTTACTTGTATAAATGTTTTGTCTCAATAACATGTATACAACATTCGAATCTAACCTACGATGTAAAGTTTGTGTACTCGTAAATGTGAAATGCCTAATTTAATTTTTATTGGCTTGTAAACCACCACATGTACTCTCTGTTTGCCCTGTGGAAAGTGTGCAATCAGTCAGTAGTTTTAACTACTTTAAATGTCTGAAACCTGAATTCTTCTTCTTCTTATAGTTTCATCTAACTTTGGAGCTAACTTTGAAGTATATTTCTGCTAGATGAAAGCAAACAAGTCTACAATTTCTTTGAAACTTGGAAAACCCTGACACCCTATATTTAGCTTATAGGAAAAATGCACTCACCTCAACTTCACTCGCCTTAACTGGTGAGATAGTTCCACTTTCACAGGAGTAGGGAAAGCAAAATGAAAATTCCCTGCTATGATCTCATAGTAAAATTATAATACTCTTGATGCATCCAGTAAAGCATTCCACTCCCTGTAATAATTTTCCATTTTCTCCACAGTTTACAAACACTGTCATTCTGTTTGGTCACAAGCAGTCTACTCTCAAGAGTTGCATTGTGAAATTTGTGTAATGATAAGTCACTTGTTACATTTGTTATCCTAATCACGTAATCACGCCATCGAGTCACGAAGTGAGGATGTTCTACAAGAACTGAACTTTGACATTTCTTTAATTTAAAACCCAGATCTCTGAAATTACATTTCAAAGCAAACTTCATCGCCATGGAAAATTGATCCATTGTAGTAAGGCTGGCAACAATTTACCGAGAGTAGGAACATGTTTTTCAACATTAAAATTATGGATACTATTCTGTATCATACACTTATCAAAATCGATGTTCCTCGCTTATGTGTGGGTCATGTTTTGTAGTCTTTCGCAGAGGTATTTAGAAAAATATTTTCACATAAACTGAAATGTTGTCCTTTTTGCAAATTGTATACATTTTGGTGTCAGAAACGTGTATAAAATGGCACCTCTTGCAGTAACATGACTCAATGGAAGTGTTCTAAAGCATCATTCTGATATTGCTCGTTATGATTATTCAAAAGAAGTGATGTAGGCCCCATAGCTCAGTAGTGTACCTGCCTGATATGTAGAGGTCACAGGATCTACTCTTGGCTGGGACATTTGAATTTTTCTCTATACAAAGTTATTCTCTATTCTTCCCAGAATATGGACGTAATGAAAAAGTGTGCGTGTGTATGTGTGTGTGAGTGTATCCGTAAGGGTGCATGCATGTGATACCTAATATATACAAACCCTAAACCAGAAATCCAATGTCAGTGTGTATGAGTTAACACCACTCTTGATAGTTAAAGGCTGCAAATTTGACTAATGCAACTAAAGATATTAATGGAATAAACAGAAGCAAATGTTACAAGTGAAACTGAGCTACATCAGCTATGAATATGTATAATTGTAGCATTAAATCTTTAGCGCTGGCAACATAGAAGTGATAGCAGAGAAAACATTAATATAGAGCACCCTGAGTTTCAGCTTCAATAGCAATATACCTTAACTGGTAGGAGACAGTAGCTAATGTTACATGTAAAGTTAGTTGACAGGTTGACAGATGAAGGTAATACATTTCTAATCATTACTATGTTAGTATTAAGAAGCGCTCTTCTGATTTGGTTAATTTTATCTTTACAGGGGATGAAGATGCGCCAACCGTGGGTAGGATTGCAGCAGCTGTTTCAAAGGCCTTCAATTTCAAAGGAAGGCTTCTTTGTGACGTATGTGTAGCTGATGAGCCTTACAAGAAAACTTTTAAGAATACACAGCTTCGTCAACTTTATCCAGGGTTCCGGTTTACTCCGTTTGAACTGGCAATAGAAAAGACAGTTAACTGGTTTAAAAATAACCAAGCAATTGCTAAAAAGTAAAATGTACAGTTTTGGTTAAACACCTTCGGGTCTGTGAATTAATAAAAACCAACTTGTTAACACTGCTAGAAATGTCATAGAATTTTGGAATTCCAGAAGAAATAAAATGCCAATTTCTATATCAGTTACTACATACAATTTGGCAATGTAATGTTAGTGTTATATTCTATAATCTCAACTTAAAGTGGTCCAACAAATTTATATCTAGCTCTTGGTAATGAAATATGAATGAATGGTGTAACCAATGTAAGTTTTTTTCCCCTGTTTAGTTGGAAGAATTTATTACTTATAACTAAATGGTATGCACTTACAATTTTGAATTCATGTTTATCCATATCATGTATTTCCTTGTTGTATACATTTTTTGCTTTCCTGATTCTTTGCATTTAGTAGTATAAATGTTTGTCGTTAGTAATGCCCACAATTGTATAACTTGGAATAATTAATAACTTTCAGTATCCTATGTTTTATTTGATTGATGTAAAAATATAGTTTACCTGTTTGTAGCTAGAAGAGAACCTGTTCTTGATATCAGAAACTGTGGGTAATTGTTAAAGGTTCTAAGCTCTAAATGAAAAAGGAAATATCAACCATTTTATACCAACACCTCAGGATACAAAAGTATTTTATCATGTAAATGTCTCTGTTTGCTCCTAGAGTTACAGAAGAACCACTTTTTAATGACCTTTGAGGTGATTTCATATTTCTTTGTTAAATAGAAGGGAGCTCAAGGGATATTTGTGATATGTATATCATGTGAAACAATAAAAGATGATCAGTTCTAAGCATGAACGAATTTATTGACACATAAACATGGCTAATTCCTTTCTCTCAACCAATTGTATAAATGCTGTAAGAAATTTGTTTTTCACTTGCATAACAAAACCACTTGCTACTGCGTTCAACATAGTATCGCTTTGCTTCAAAATACAGAGCAATGATGTACATTTTTTTTTTTTTTTTTTATTTTTCCATTTCCAAGATCAAAAGTAGCAGATTCACTTCCACATCCTTAATAATGATCAAGTTTCCTTGAATAGTCAACTTCTTTTGCTTAACAGACACTGTACACATATTCAACCATTACTCAAATACACAAGCCGTAACTCAATATAACATGCTGAAAGTGAGCCCATGCCTTTGCTTCTGACTCCCAATTGTCTTAATTCCCACACTTTTTTAAACCAATCATTAGATGCGATCTTAGCGTCACATACAATTGAACAGTATCCGCACTTAGGCCAAGATGTACTGTTTTAACATCTGTTATGTTCCTTAAAAGCAGACTATTCATTAAAGAAGGTTCGTTATTCGCGGGTTTATTTAACACTTTGCTTACGGAGCTTTTGCTAGGACTTTTGAAAATGTTCATTACGAACGAGAATTCCTTAAAAACTGGAACATTAACAAGGGATTCGCCTGTAATAACAACATTCTAAAATTGGGTGCCAAATTACCTTTAAACTGCCATGAAATAATCGTTTTGTTAATTGGTTGTAGTTATGAAGTTCACAATTTTTGTTGTTTGTTATTCCTCCCTGTTTTCTATTACTGAGCTGTGAATAAAAGCAACGCTTGGAGGAAGAATTCTAGAGCTTAAAATCTTCTCATAATAACCTGCAAGGAAGCAAGTAATAAGACTATTTCTGGTAATTTTATCTCGATTAGCTTGAAGTAGATATAAGAATAAACTTTTTAACAATAATTTGTAACAGAGATGTAGAAAAAGTCATGTAATGAAACACATCAGATTTTTCATATTTCAAAAAAAAAATCCAAAATTTCTGGCAGAAGTTTTGCAACATCTGGTGTAGGGAATAAAATACGCAGTATTTTATGAAATAATACATTTGCAAAATATCAGGCTAGTTTATCTGAGCGAATTTTCCGGTGCTCTTTTCTGGGTTGAAAAATTTAGAGGTTTTTTTATAGTTTAAAACTCTTCTTTAAGTCATTAGAATGAACATTTGGAAATATTTATCCATAACATCTTAACAAAAGCTTCCTACATAGTTATTAGGGTAAAACAAACGTCTAATGTCACTAAATTTACCCAAATTAGATCAGAATATGCATATTTTTGCAATAGCTGAAAGTCACAATTTAACATAACATATTTCATAACAAGTAGTTAACTTAAACACATGTTTCTTAGTGAATGTGTTTTCTAACTCAATAAGCCATATTTAAATGAAACTTTATTTAAAATTATGAAAAGCTTATCGTACGGAGCAGTTTTTATAAAACATAATTGAAGTTGTGTTTAATAGTGACTACTCCATATACAGGTATGTACTAAAACTTGTAACCACACCTCTTTATACAGACAAAATTTGGTAAAAGGTTCTGGATTTTGGAAATTTCACAGATCGGTTTCCTTATTAGTACTGAAATTGAATGGGTGCTTGCAAAAACGGGTTAAAAATCAGTTTATAACAACAGAGAAAAATCAGCTTTTGCAAATACCATGAAACATATTATCTATAAATTCTAGCATACATAGATGGGAATAAAATAGCAATACAGCCTTCTCTCCACAGTTATACCTTCTTCGCGGCCTTCTGTTTGAAGTGCTAAGTAAGCCTACGCTTACTACCTATAACAAAACAAGATGGCAGGTTTTCAATTAACCCCATAAGTAAGGCTCGGAAGTAGGTTACCTATTAGCTGCCGAACAATACCTTTAAGAGAACTGAAAATGTCCTCAAGGGACCCTAATAACTGAAAAAGAGCATAAAAGGTGTGTTGCTGATTAATCAATGGTTTAATATTCTCAAAATTCTCAATTTTATTCTTAATTCCATATTTGAATAGTAAATATAATGCTTGTAATTAGTAATGGGCATCATTTCATCGGACATTCTATAAAGGGATGAGCGTCATATTATGCGAAATTGTGTCAATTATTGAGTCTTGATGTACATTAATGAATACATATTGCAGTGCGAGATGAATTCATTGAATATGAAGCAAACACCAGAAAGCCATTTCTCAAAAAAAGATTTTAAAACATTTATTGTTAAACACACAAAATTATGGTGGTATAAAACAAACAGCGCGAAACATTTTTTGAATAAAATGGTGTCTCCAGATATATGCTTTCTGCCGTATTCTTAATCTGCATGTTTCGAATTGAAAAACAGAAATAAACCTCTGATGTGTTCCATTCACTTTATCTACCTGTTATGCAAATAAACTATTCTTACAAAAGATTATTCTTTTATCCATATGATGCTAATCGAGATACACATTAGCAAAAATGTACTTATTGCTCACCTCATTCTAAGCAGAAAGGAGATAAGGGTATACGCTAGGCTAAAGCGATAGTAAAATATTTTAAAAGCTGGTAGCTATGTGTACAATTGAAGGTTATTCATTTTCATGGTCAGTAGTGAAACAAAATAGAGATGAAACGAAAGATGACTTTCCGTTTGAGAAAAGTTCCGTAGTTTAAAATTGAAACCAATTACAAGGAATAATCTGCAAACCAAACGACCAAGTGTGCAATATACGCGTAACATATATTTATATAACATGTATGTTAGTATATAAATATGTTTCTTTTAGTTACCTATTTTTTTATTAAAAATACAGTTCCGGAGGCTTATCAGGACTCCGGCACTGTATTCCTTTCTCCTCTTTTTTTCCAGTTTCCTACATTTCCTTAGTTGGCCTATTAATATGTAACGTTTTCCTTTTACATATACATACCCAGACACACAGACATTTACAAACACAGCAACAGCCATGCCCAAAGCGGGACTCGAACCCACTGATCCCGTGCGCCGCGAAGCACCAAAGCGAGGCACTTAAGCGAGCGCGGCCACGGGGACCGGCACATTTCAATCACTAAGAACGCCTGGGAACACACCTCACCTGCAGTACAGCTGCGAGAGTGTAGTTGCCGAACTTTCTATTTACTTGCTTCAAACACAAGGTCGTTCAAAATATAAATAAATAAGGCAGTTAGATTTTTTAAAACAACAATTAATCTCTTGCAATATACACAATAACTGCCGACAATATATTGTCATTTCTATGGAAGCTTATAAAACCCATTTCTCCAAAATGTCGGAGTTTTTTGGTTGATGAACCCTTCGAGATTCAGTCTGCAGTCCTCCAAGAAGACCTTTGCAATTCAGGAAAATTCTGCATACATGGAAGTCGGATGGAGCAGCGTCCGGAGATGTCAGCAGTTGGTATAACACATCCCACTCAGAATAACCAACTTTTGACAGGTCAGCATACAGGTTGTAGTGGTGAAAGACGACGTCGTTTCCCAATTTCGGTGTTTTCTCTTCAATGGCTGCCGTGAGACGATCCAACTGAAATCAGTATCTCTCGGAGTTGATAACCTCATTATTTGGAAGATGTTCGTAATACAGAATTCCTTTGCAATCCCACCAAATGCATAACGTCACCTTTCTAGGATGCAGCCCTGGCTTAGGAACTGATAGTGGTGGCTGCCTTTTCTTGTACTATGATTTACTCTTTCGGGCATTGTTGTATCTACACAATCCACTTCTCATCTCCAGTTAACAACCGTTCCAGAAAAAGATCATGCTGATTGCGTTTCAATAAGTAGTCACGGATAAATACGCGCTGAATCAAATTCCCTTCAGTCAGTTCATGAAGAATCCAAACATCACGAATATTTACGTAACCCAGTTTTTTCAAAATCTTAGCTACAGTAGAACGAGCTAAATTAAGCTCCAATGCAAACACCCCAGTCTTTTTTCGTCAATTGTTAACTATGATTTTATTAATTTTACAGAGCATCAAACAGTTCAAGGTTTTCAGGCGCTATAAATGTAACTTGCGGGCAAAACGCACATATGAGACAACCTTATATATTAACGAGATGTACATTTTTTTGTGTAGTAAATTCTGTCTGTCTACAAATGCTATGCAAAATTCTTCTAGAATGAAGAGGTCTTCAGAGGCCATTTCAAGATATACATATTATTTCTTATGTCAAAATCGTTAGAGCTATTGTTGATAACATGAACATTTTCAATCATTTTTCTATGTGAAGGGTAGTTTTGGATTGGGGGGGATTTTCTTGGAAATCTTTGTGTGGCATCCTTGGAAGATGTTGAACAGAAATACCAAATTTGGTAATTACCAGTCCCTTCCTTTTGTAGCTATGCTGTCCACACACACAAACACTTTTTGCTAAAAAATCTCTCTTTGGATTCAAGAGACCTCAAAATATATATTTCTTGTGAAATCTCGACATAAGGTTTTTGGGTGGAATACAATATTTTCTCTTTCTATAATATGCATAGTACGTGTACAGAAAGTAAAACTGTAGTCGAAAGAAGGTTAAGAGAAACAATCCGTTAAGATTTACAAAAGGGCCCAATAGGCAAAACTATGTTAAAAAGACAAAACGGACCCATAAATATCGCCATTTTTGGGTCTCAACTTCCGAGCTTCAATCATAATACCAAGCTTTCTATCCAATTTCACAGCTTTCCTTAAGATTAGCTGAACTCAGATAGAAAGTACTGCAGTTTCTTCAGTTCTTAGCTAAAATTGTTATCGTAAATATCTTACAAAAGTAATAGTTTTAAATATATTTTAACAGAATACTTGTTAAAAACTGAAAAAATATGATTTAAAATATCTAATGTAATCAACGGTTAAAGGTTTTAAACATTTTTAAAATAAATCCTGATATGTTGCAATTTTGTATCATAAAAAATGTCTTCAAAAGAATATAGTCAGTTACGTAACATTTTCAAATTTCTAAAAATCAATCCTGTATTAAATTTTTAGAATCCCAAATTCAAAGACTATATTCAGCTCCAAGAAAAGGATCTTTAGATTCCTTTATTAACTTCAAAAAAAAAAAAAAAATAGACGGATAATCAGAAAAAACTTTAACGAAAATTGGAGAACAAAACGCAAGAAACCACAATCCGATGGCAAAATCGAATTTTAAAACTGTGCGAGGTATTTGCAAACACCTAGGAGCAGCCAGTAAAGGTCAAGCTTAGGGCATGAAAATAGCCAGACGGGAAACGCTACAATTGGATTCTAATTTCTCGGACATGTTTAATTTGAGGAGTTTTCAATGTAGTCTGCTAATCCGAAAGATCATTCATCATTTTAGGTACACGAAACCATAAATTCGCTCCAAAATGTTATTGTTGGTTTATTGGTGTGGTTAAAATGTATTGTTTGTAAGACAAAGTTTAGTTTTTCTAGAACTTATATAAAATGCACATAGGAAGAGAAGGTTTGTATTTCTCCCAAAAATTCATTACTATGACTTCACCGGAAACACATGTTTTGAGGAGCTCTGAATCTAAAAGAATCCTTTTTAGAGATACCTAAGTTCTGTATAAGTGTCTTTTTGTCTGAGCGTGTGTATGCATGTGTGTGTCTATGGACAGTGTAACCTAAAAGCAAAAAGTCGGTTACATAGGAAACTTGATTTTAACCTGAATATCTCACAAAGATGCATTATGAAGATTTTCAGGCAAATCCCCCACCTTAAACAACCCTTTATATGGAACATTTTCCGAAATTTCCGACTTTCTAAAAACTAACAATTTTAACTAAAATGCCATATATTAAAGATGTTTATATGACAAATAAAATGCATTCCTTAATTTGTTTGGAATAACTCCTGAGGTCTTCTTCATTCTGAATGACTTTGTATAACTGATAAACCGTAAGAGAAACAAACGTACTTACAAAAACAAGTCAATATCGCTAAAACACACAGTTTATGTCCTGCACAATTTTTGGTAGAACTGGCCATTTCAGAGATATTTCCTGTTATTGGTTTCAATTTTAAAACATTTAACCTTTTCCCAAATGGAAGTTCTCATCCATTTCACATCTCTTTTATTTTACTCCTGGCCATGACAATTGCCTAGCGACAGCTTTTTAAAAGATTTGACAGTCGCATTATTTTAATGTGCTCTTTTATTCCCCTTCTACTTATAAGTGACTGATAACACAATTTCTGGTAATTCTTAACTTGATTAGTATTATATAAATAAAATAATTAAGAAGAATAGTCAGTTTGCAGAACAGAGAAGAAAGGTCATGTGAATGGAACATATCAGATTTTTATCTATAATATAGAGGAAGTACAGTGCACTCGTAACACCGAAAAAATTTAAAACAAAATTTCACTTAAAATACATGTTGGGAAGTTCCATGAACCACATAACAAAAATAAAAAAATGTTTAAAAATAGGTCAGTGTGTGTGTGTGTATGTGTGTGTGTTTGTGTGTCCGCCCCTCACTGAAAATGCTTACTTCGAACAAAGCTACACATTGAAAATCTTCATTGTTGTGGGTCAAATATTCAGTAATTAAACTTTGTCTTAATGTCAGGAACAATCAAGATGTTAGTAAGTACCATAAGCTTATATCATATTTAACTAAAATAGGAATTTATCTTATGTTGTGAGTACTGCTAGCGAATCAACAATGCATGAAAACAAGTGATAGATATCCTGCTGCACAAGTGAGTTAATCTAGTTCTAAACGTGTTTCTCTTTGCTCAGGAATCAATAAAATATTATTGGTATTTAAAAAAAATTGAGTGCTGTTCAAAATGCAATATATGCTGCACCCTAGGAGCAAAATAAAACTCCACTTTGAATCCTGGTATCATGATGTACTGTCTTCTATACTTTTACAACTTATTTGCACATTCAAAACTTAATGTAATCTACAAATCATATACCAGAAAGGTTAAAAAAATGCTACTGTAGTTTTCTAAAACTGCTGTTAGTAACAAACATTAAATTTTTATCAAGGCATTACTTTTTAAATACAAAATGAAAAAGTCCAGAAATGCATCCAATTTATAATTTTAACTTTTACTAGTTACCTTTCTATTTGCGTCTGCGATGTTGTAATCCATTTTATTCAAATTACTAAAAATACTGAACAAGTATCCATTTTGAAGTATTCACATCGTTTTAAGAACAATTGATTGGCTCAGAAAGAATCGAACTTATAAATATTACATTTTGAAAGATAGCGCCTTTATATGGCCCTGGTGTTCGTAAAAATGAATTCTCTAAACTGATGAATGTAACTAAGCAAATTACTCTCAGAGTATGAAAATCGGACGAAGACCACTATAAAGAAATTACTGTTGCAGGATGGGAAACTCAACAACACTACTCAACAAATACGGTCACGGTATGGAAACTGCAATAAATATTGACAAACAAATAACCGTCCACAATATGAGAAACTGATTAACAATATAGAAAGCATTACTCCCATAACAGGGGAAAATGATGAGCACTACCTAAGGTACAATCACGGTGTGAAAAACCGACGAAAAGTACTCAAATAAATTGCTCTCGATGTTAGGCAGGCGGAGGAAAGCAGTAAAATTGCTACCGCAATATTGAAAACTCATGAACACTACTAAAACAATTGCTTCACAGTATGGCAAACTGGTAAACACTGGCAAACAAAATTTCTCACAGTATGGAAAAGTGAGAACACAATACAAGAAAAAAATTTTGATGTATTCCATTCAATGACTTTCTCCAATTGATCCATCAACAAACTTTTCTTATAAAAGATTATTGTCTTATATACATTAAGCCAATCAAAATATAAATTACTGGAATCGGTCTTATTACTTGCTTCTTTGTAACTTGGACAATAAGGGAATGCGATATTCAAATCTTTTAAAAGCCGGTTGCAATGTGAAACAATTGAAATTCGGTTTTCTTTGCTTAAAAGGAATAAACAAAAGAGAGACCAAAAGATAATGAATTCCACTTTGAGAAAAGTTTAAGTAGCTTAAAACTGAAACCAATAACTCGGAATATCTCGAAAACGGTTAACTCTACAAAATATATATATATATAGAATATATTTTACATAAATTTTGTGTTTTATCGGGTGTACATTTTTCCGTATTAACTTTTGTCTATGTCTTACGTCGCACCAATTATACAAAGGTCATCTAGAATAAAGAAGTCTTCAGAGGTTATTCCCTGGCATTTCAAGATATACTTGCATTTTGTTTGTCATAAAAATAACTTAAGAATATAAATTATAGCATTTTAATAATTGTTGTTAGAGCCACTTTTGAGGAAATGGAAATGTTTGAAAAATGTTTCCTGTAAATGTTTCTTGGGGGGTTTACCGAAAATCTTCGGGTCGCAACATTGGGAGATGCTGAACTTTTACACCAACACACACACGCGGACATGTTTTATAAATGCTGGCTTTGGACCGCATAGGGTCTCAAAACATGTATTTCCAGTGAAATCTCGGCATTGAATTTTTTAGTGGAATACAATAACTTTTCTATCCGACATACACATTGTACCTACATATGTGCTAAAAAGGTAAAAATTGTTTTCACACATGGGAAGACGGTAAACACTCTCACCGTAGTAAAAAAATAATAGAGTATTGAACATTAGTCAAGAAGTTGCTGTTGCAGTATGGGAAAATCATGAACACTACTTTAACAAATTAGTGTCACAGTATGGGAAACTGACGAACATTCACGTACAAATGACTCTCACAGTACCAGAAACATATGAACATTGGCGCAGAGAATCGTGGGTTCGAGTCCCTCCTTGGGACTGATGTTTCTATGTTTGCAAATGTGTGTGTAATAAAAACAAAAAGCAAAACGGTCACTAAATAAGAAAAACGGAATTGTTGGGAAAGTAGGAAAAAAGGAGAGAAAAGAGTATACAGGGCCAGAGTCCTGACAAGACTCCGGAACTGTATTTTATAAATAAAAAACACTACACAAATTATTTTCATAGTAGTGGGAAGTGATGAAACTTGACTTGAACAAATTACTCTCACACTATGGAAAACCGATGAACATTACTCAAACAATTTATTGTCATAGTGTGGAAAACTTATGAACCCTACGCAAACAATAATTCTTACAGTACGGACCAGGATAGAACACTAAAAATTACTCTCACAATATGGGAAACTGTTGCATAAATTGATATCTTGATGTATTCCTCTCAAACCAGAACATGCCTTTCTGTAAGTGAACGAAAATATTTTGTTGTTCCTCAAAGTTTGATTTCCGAAGTCAAGATTTCTGACAATTTTTATGGATATTTTTATAATTCTTTACTTTGAAATTTTGTCAGAATTGGAATATGGCCCCCCGTAACAGTACCTATTCACAATCAATACCCGAAAATAAAGACAATTCTACTTGTTGTGCAACAACATAAGATTACTGGGAAACATTGTAAACTAAATAGACTGTTTTTCAGTTAAAATGTAAAACAATATTCACTTTTACACTACTTATATTATTAAGCATAATTTCAACTAATGATTTAAACCAAAAGTGCGTTTTATTTATTAAAATGCTCGTTGGATATTCTGAATAAGTATATAATTTGATTTTTTGTATATTTACATCGTTTTACATGAGGAATTTTAATAGGACTTGAAATATTAACTCTGGATGTGTTCAGCTTTGCATTTCAGGATGAAATTTTCAAAAAATTCATTTTTACATACATACAACGGAGTCTTCCATCAACATTATGTACTAAAAAATTAGAAAGGCTTTGTTAGGCATATCTTAAAATATGAAACCTTACGTAAAAACCTTATGTATTATATTCACCTTACTTTCTCTACCAGTGGTCGTTTACTTTTACATAGCTTCTACAGACTATCCTAATGAAAGTTTACTCCTGTATTTACTTCACATTAATCAAAATAAATGTTTGCAAAATAGTTGCATTACACAGTTCGTTGGAGTTACAAGGAGGACATATAAAACCAAACCGTTAGCCAGATGTTTTAAAGTCAGTCACTGTATGATGTACTTGAAATTCCGTACTTTTACCATCCCAAGAAACAGTAACAGGCAGTTTAAAAAGTGATAGAGTAGGTATCGACAAATTCACACCAAAAAACGAAGATCTCGGGCAGTACTGATATATATTGTGTATACTTTAATTATATTGTGCGTGTTTAAAAATATCTATAGTTTTTGTGTCCTATCTGTATTTTTATCGGTCTCTCAGATTTTAATTGTTTTACAAAATGTCTTCCAAAAATAGGAATTAACATGCTATGCCTGAAAAATTCGAAGTTTTCATGTTATTCTTGTGTTAATATCTTAAATATGTGGTATTTTAACTAAACCCCTTCAGAGCCATTTTAAAACATACCAAAATTTCGGAAACTTACTAGCGTAACGAATAGTTTGGGGTTTTGGGATATCTTGAAAAACTACACCTCACACCATTGAGATCAAGTTAAATACTTCTATGTGTCCCAGCTTTCGTTTTTGAGTTAAGCTGTTCATACGTGCGCGCGAGAGCGAAACTTTAGCTAGACTTATCTTCTATTCATAGGCATCAAAACATGCATTTCTGAAGATACCTGCACCAAAATTTTCTGTGACATACAGTACTAACTCTACCTACAAAATGAGTGCTATATAAAGTATAAACATGAATTTTAATAGGAATTGAAATAGCATTAAAAATTGTTTTGTAAGTAAACCGTAAATATACAATTTAGGTGACTATTTATATCGAGCTAAAGACAGATGAATAACACGGAAAAATAAACAGTACTGAGACTTATGCATGTAGAATTATGCTATTTTGAACTGAGAATCTTGACTGGAGATGTGTATGCTGGAGTAGTATTGAATTAGAGGTTTCTATTCTAAGATGCCTTGAATTGGTATAGAGCTGGAGACGAAATTAAATTATGGAGTTCATTGTACTGTGATCCACTTAGTACTTGAATAAACACAACGCTACGTAAGTATATGATAATAACGAAGAGTGGCTTTAAATATAAATAGTTTAATTATGGCTTGTTTAATTAGAAACCATTTTAAAAGAACATTCATTATGGCTAAAGTTAAGTGGATACTAAAATACTTTTAAGGGCATGACACTCTCTGTAAGGCATAGCTGTGGACTGATAATGAGTAGAGAATATCGTATGAGTGTCTGGGATGAATGAAATTGCTTCCGATTATCATAATTAGCTACCAGAAAACTAAAAACACAATAGCTAAGTAATAATTCATTTTGAAAAAGGGGAAACAAAAATGTCAATCTTAAACAGCTAACTCATGACAGATTGCTCATTGTCTTATAAACGATTTACAATATTGTAATGCAAGTATTAAAGGCTGTAGACACAACTGGTGTGCTCTCATCCAATAGGCATCTTTATTGAGCAAGGATATTCTTTTACATTATACTATATTTCTATTAACATTTTCCAGAAATTACTATATAATAACAGGGATGTTACTAACAACAAAGTAAACCCGAAATACTACGTAAAGGTGGTTTTTATCATCCCAAAATTTAACTTACTTCTCTTTAATAGTCTATAAGAAAACGGGTAATATATACCAGGCAACACAATTCAGAGGAAAAGTTTCTTTAAAATAAAATTGGAGATTAAAACTTTCATAACATATTTACAAACAAAGAAGCTACATGGTTTGAGTGAACAAAAGCTGGAATATTTAATACTAATACCAAGTTGTAGAGTAAATCTTCCCCTCAATTATGTGGTATAGTTTCCCTCTTTACTTGAAATGTGTTGGAGTTATAATTTTTTTCTGTAAAGTTGTGCAATATAAAATGGTACATGCAGTAAATGTTTTAAAAATATATTTCGATATAAGTATTGTGTCTTCAGTTATAAAAATGCACTACATTGAAGACGACATTCCATTCCAAATTTTGGAAGTGTTTTAACTAATTTCATTGAACAAAAAGAGTGCATTAGGCGAGCTCTGTGTTCTTTTTTCTGTTTTGTTATGTTTACTTTTATGCATTTTAAAGATTTTAAATGCTTTGAATGTTTTAAAAGACAGTGCCATCCGTTTATATTCCTATAATTCAAACTTTTAGAAATATAATTAATGAAAAAGTAAGTTCAATTAATTTGCGAAATCAGTGGAAAGGATAATTGGTTTAGGCACTGTTTCCCTCCACCATATATTTTACCACCCCTTTAGGTCAACTCTACAGCCTTGACTATTAAGTAGGAGATGCTGGTCCATGGAGACAACGACTTTTGATTATGTTCTCTTGGTTCTTCTTGCCTCAAAAAGCAACAGCTTATTCTATTTCATAAAACTAAGGGTATACAGGTTATCGTATTTGGTGTGAAATAACTTAAATAAATACATACATTACACATGACTCATTGCCCATACATACATATTTAAGATACAAGATTAATGTGACAAAAAGAAAGAAAAGAAAAAGAAATGATCTGATGTGTTCCATTCACATGGGTTTCTTTATCTGTTCTGCAAACAAACTATTCTAACAAAAGGTTATTCTTTTATCTACAATCAAGATAAACATCACCATAAATACCCGTATTACTTAGCTCCTCGTAAGTAGAAGGGAAATGACGCAGGACAATAGACTAAAGCCAAACTCAAATCTTCTAATAGCTATTGCTATGCCATCGTCATTGAGATGCGGTTCTCTTTCCTTGGCCAGGGATAAAACAAAAGATAGATGAAACGTATGTGGTTTTCCCTATTGAGAAAAGGTTAAGTGTTTTAAAACTGAAACCAATAACAGGAAATATCTCAAAATGGCTAGCTCTACAAGAAAACTGTATCTATCATAAGTTGTGTTTTAACGAGATCTACATTTTTTGTACAGTAAACTTTTGTGTACCTCCTGCGATTTGCCAGTTGTGTAAAAGTCATTCAGAATGAATTGAACTTCAGGGGCTAATCCCAAGAAATTCTGGATATACATTTTATTTGCATGAAAATCTATTTATACGGCATTTTGATCAAAACCGTTAGAGCCATTGTTAGAAAATGGTAACTTTCGAAAAGTTTGCCATACGTATTTTGGGGTGGATATTTTTATGAAAATCTTCTCGTCATATCGTTTCTTTTTGTTGTGTTTACTTGTGACACCGCAGGCGATGACACTATTGATACATACAATGAAGACGGCGCACCGGTGGAATGTGATGGCGGGGTAAACCGGAGAACCCAGAGAAAACCTGCCCCTGACGGTTTGTGCGCCACAATTCTCACATGCGGTCGCTTGGGATCGGACCCAGGGAGTCTAGGTGAGACGCGAGTGGACTAACCACTCGACCACGGCGCGGCTCTGTCGTATCTTTGGAAGATACTAAACTTAAATACCAAGTTTGATATTTAAGGCACTTTTCATTTTTAATTACTTATGCTGTCCAAAAACACGCACATACACACATGGGCCTTTTTCTAAAATGCATTTTTTTATTAATGGGTCCTCAAAACACATATAACCGGTGAAATATCGGCATCAAACTTTTGGGTGCAATACAATACCTTCGCTTCCTATTAAGTATATTGTACATAAGTGCTACAGAAAGTAAAAAGAATTGAATTGGCTGTAGCTGAAGAGATTTGATTTAACTTGCAGAGTTTATCCAGAATTTTGCTTATATTTTGCTAGCTACTCTGGTCAGCCTGTGAAGACCAACAGGCCAATTTAGTTGGACTTACGAATGCGACAAAAAGAAAGAAAACTTAAAGAAAAAGCAGGTAAATTGCGTCTAACTGGACACATCTGATCCGGTTTCGGGTAATTTAGCTAGGATATTGTTTGTGTTTTGCTAGTTGCTCTTATCAGCCAGTAGCTCCAAACATGCCAACCTATCTGCGTGTCATTTTTTGCTGATTCTCCCACTACGCACATTCCGTCAATATGATATGCTCCAGTGTTCATCCACACCTGAATGGATAACTACTTCTATTAGATTCCTCAGCAATTTTTATGCCTTCCAGCAACCTATTGCATTCCTGAATCTTCTTTATTCCCTTATATTGGTGAGACGGTTAAAATGGTTTACGTAATTGTTTTCCTTCTATCCGTAGCTAAAATTGTAGATTATTGGCAACATAGCAATTTGGTAATGTCACCGGCACGTGCTTCCTGTGCGGCCCACAGGTTGTCGACAATTCCGATGAGGTAGGAACAAAGATCACCAGCGAAACACTAATGTAAACTGAGGTCTGCAAATGTCGAAGCCTTCGAAAGGTCATGGACTAAACACATTTGAAACCTTCTTATTGTCATTCGCCTGCGTTCTCTAGTTGGTAGTGATCTCATTGTAATATTTATCCACCTTTTAACACCACGGTGTCTTGGTACGCACGTGGTTGCAACGTAGCCGAATTGATCTGAAAAGGTAGGTTTAACTTAGTGTTTCAATCTTAAGGGTGTGTTACACGAGAAACATTTCGAAAATTTTGAAATGTCCTTTCTTTGTAGCTTATTATTCAGAAGAGTACTAACTTCCTATCATTTTTTCCCCACGAAAAATAACTCTAATGCTTTGTTTTGGGCACTTAAAGTTTAAATACCTAACCTTTGAAAGCGCTACAGTGAGGCAAGCCCTCTGTCAAGCATATTTGAGGTAAACTCAGTTCCCGTTCCCAGTACCTGGCTGCTTGGAGGGCACCTGCAGTGTTGTGACCGCATGGAGGATGCAGGAACGCTGCTAGAAAAATTTCCCTGTGTTTACATTTCTCATAAAGGATATTTCTCAATTATGGATCGTAGTGACAAGCGGTGGTCAAAAAAATGGAAATTGCATGGCGTAATACCTAAACATGTGGGAAAAGAGGAGTAGCCAGGACTAGAGAGGATGCAGAAAGACAGAAAGATGAGGATTATGGTTCTGGACACATTAGAAGTTTAGAAATCACATTTGTTTTTTACAGTTGCAGTGTTTTTGTTTTTTGCCGTTTCCCAATATCTTAAATGTTATTTACAGAATGTACCGTTTCTCTTAATCTATTGTTCCAAATGCTCTCATTTTTTATACTCAATGTTTAATGTTTTAGAAACAGTCTGAATTAATTAAAGTTTTCATATATGTCCTAAATTCTTTTTTAAAAAAATAAGTAGTTTCAGAAATGATTAAAAATTTTCTAAGAATTTAAAAAAATGTACATAAGTTTTATTCAAGCTAAATAAAGAAAGTAATTGATTCAAAGTTTTCCTAAATGCTTCAATACACATGAAAAATAATAATAAGCAAGTAGTAAGTAATTTTCCAGGAAAGGTACACCCAAGTAGCTTAAATGCAGAATTTGTTATAAATAAATAGATACTAAAAAGTAATAATATATATAATATATAATATAGATATAATTTTGTGGATTCAAGGATATGAATGGAAATAATACGGCAAGTTTGACAAGGGTACTAATTTTGGTTAACAAAGAGCGTATAATGTCATCGTCATAGGCATTTTAAGAAAATGTGAGTACTTCATTTACCTACCACGTAACACCCCTTTAATTTATGGCTACACGCCTAGACCTGCGAGAAAATACATTGGGTGACATTTGTTTTGAAAACGTTATCTACGCTTTCCATTCTGCAACATTAGCTATTCCCTATTAGTGAATTATTTGCTCTAATAGCCATTCAGTGATTGGTGAGCTAAGTCGGTCTAAAACTATAGCAGAATATTTTTTTTCCTCGTAAATCATGCCTGGGCGAGTAAAACTGCAATATAATTATTTGTTACACTTATCAAGAGAATATTATACATACTAAGTGCCCCTTTACCCCAACTCAATTTTCTTAAATTACTTAGGCTTAGAGATGGATTAAATTTAAAATGCTATTTATTACATATTCTTCTTTGGCGTCTATCCATATGTTTGTCATTCGTTTATTGTACCTCTTTCCCACATTGACCCCCCCCCCATGGCTATTCTACACAATCGCTTCCCAGCACAGCTGAGAAAGACATCTAAGAAAGTGAAAAACCAAAAATATCAAAACTAAAACGAACATTTTATGTGTTACATTCAGATGACTTTCTCTGCTTACTACGTTTATTTTTATATAGCTTCTACATTATTCTACATATAGCCTCTTACCAAAGCCTATGTTTACTTTCTCTATACTAAGGACATTGTGTGTAGAAAAGTTTTGTATTGCACCCAAAAATTCCATACCGAGATATCACCAGAAATGTATGTTTTGAGATCTCCTGAATCCAAAAAAAAAAAGCATTTTTAGAAAAATATCCGTATGTGTGTCTGTCTGTCAGTGTGTATGTGTGTGTGTGCGCCAGTGGGCAGTGTAGCTCAAAAACGAAAAGTCCCTTAAATAACAAACTTGGTACTTAAGTTCAGTTCAGTATCGGCACGAGGATTTTCAAGAAAATCCAAACACCCCCAACTACCCTTTACATGCAAAAATGTTCGAATTTTGATTTTCTAAAAAATTGCTCTAATGGTTTTGATTAAAATGGCGTATATTAAAGATATTTACATGACAAATAATATGTATATCTTGAATTTTCTGGGAATAGTCTCTGAAGACATCTTTACTCTAGAGGAAGTTTACGGAATTTTGCATAACTCTTAAATCGTAAGAGATGGACAAAAACTACCTAATAGAAACTGTAGAGCTCGTTAAAACACAAATTTAAGTTGTATGCATTTTTTCGTGGAGGTGATCGTCTTTGAGATGTTCCTTGTTATTGGTTTCAGCTATAAAATACTTATATTTTCACATACGCCAATTTCTCAACTCCTGTGCATGCAAACAAACTAAATTCAATCACGTAGCAACCAGCTTTTGACTATCATTTTAGCACATTGTACTGCCTTACTTCCCTTCTACTTACATGGAAGCAAGTAATAAGACGATTTTTTGTTAATTTTTTCTCGATTAGCATGAAGAAAATAGAAGAATAAGTTTTTAAGAATAATCTGTTGTAGAGATGTAGAGAAAGTAAGATTTTCCTATTTATTTAATATTAATCGAGATAATTTTGGCAGAACCTCTTTCGCTACACATTTAGTTGTCGAGTATTCTACGGTGTTTGTCAGTTATGAGGACTGAGGAAACGCTCGAAAAAATCAGCCAGGTATGACGGTCCGATGGGGGGGCGGGGGAGGTTGAACCTCAGATCTGTGGTTCACAACTCTGTTTCTTAACAAATTCGACTTCCGGTGAGCTGGTTTTAATTGTGTGTAAGCCTTGGTTTTTCTTTACAGATGCTCATCTATACTGCACACACTGCAATTACAACCTTCCCAAATGGGATATGGATAAAAGAATATATTTTTCATTCTTTTATCGATAATACATTTGGGAAGGTTGTAATTGCAGTGTATGCAGTACAGATGAGCATGTGTAAACCTTGGTTTTTCAATGTGTTAAGGTTCTTCAATGTATTATTTTTTGCATAAAATTAATATTAATAGTAAAAGCAATCAAATTTCAGTGCTTTGTGACCCAATATAATGATGTGACCTTACAAATGACATGTCGGTTGATTGCCAGTCCATACGCACCAAAATATCTCATCTTTCGCAGTGTTTTTTTTCATAGGACAGTGGACCAAGATGAAGATCTAGGGACATACACAATTACACACCCAATTTCTGAAAGAACTGCATGTAATAGTTCACCAAACTTTCAAATTTGTTCTTCATAGAGTGAATCACATACAGAAAGTTTTGAGTTCTCCTTAAAGTGTTTTACGGTTACACTTCAAGCCATTTAGTGCCAAACACGATCTAATCATGTTCCAAAAATTCAGTGAAAATTGCCAATCACGATCAAATCGTGATGCCGTTTTCATGTTTTAACTCTTTCCACATCTTAGCCGTAGAGAAAGGTTTTCTGGAGCGTTTCAGGGTCTTTATCTTCACTCCAAGGAGCTAAATTAGCTCCAAATTTAGATTCTAACGAGTATTTATTTACGCTGGTTGAAGCATGGCGTCATCTAGCCGGAGGTTACGAACTGAAGAGAAAATAAAATCTGCAGTTCGCGACATATTAGAAGAAAGCGAGTGATTTTGAATTTTCAGACCTCGATGAAAGAGTTTCTGACATCGACGAAAGAGAGGAAGATATGTATTCTGGCTTCAGCAATGAAAATGCATCCTATAACAGTAGACCTCGTACGCAGAAAATAATTGGTGTGCTTATGAAAATGGATTTACGGAGATGTAACCAGATGAAGAATACAATGTGAATCAACCATTCAGCTACGCAATGACACAAGAGCTAAATTGTAAAGTAATCTACGTTACATTTGTATCCTATTGCTTTATGCCGTGTTCATGGGCTAGCACTAAAAGGGTTAAGTTAATACGTTGCACAAAACTAGGCTCAATCTGGCAAGTGTTCACTTGAGATTGTTCTCACGAACTTGAAAATGCCACGTCATCAGCTGCGCTTCAAACTCGCACGTGTTATGACTGCGGCCACACACAGCTCGCAATTTCAGTCGTTAAATTGGCTCGGGAAATAACGCTCTAAAACCTGTTGCTTTGTTTGTAAATATGTCATAAACCCTGGATGTTAATGCTGACAAAATGAATGCATATCAAGTGTTCTGTAACAAGACAGAGAAAACAGTTCATCGTTAAGCTTTCGCCCACACAGAAAAGACAATTAAACCAGACTCATAAACATAAGGTCGGAAGTAAAGAAAAAAACAAAACCTCCTACAGCAACTGGAAATCACAAAATTAAGCTCAAAGTGGGAAGAACAACTTCCTGAGATCTAGAAGAGGAAACAATTTAAAAATTCCATAATATCAGGTAAGAAATGACCCTCAATAACCGACCGAGTTGACCCCACGATATCGTGTGAGGATCGCATTCTGGAGACAGATCTGGTGCAGTGATTACCATCTCTGAAACTTCTTCTTAAAGTGATGCTGTCTGGCAGTTCACAAGAATAAGCTCTTTCCGATTTTTGTAGGGGTTGCCCCGTCATTAATAAAAATAAAAAACGAGAAACCACCACCACCGCTGTTGCCACTGTGTCTTTGTATGTCATATGTTCATAGTCAAAGGGCATGATTTATTAAATTATTGCCTGCTGTCTCAGTTGATTACTTACGAATAGTTTGATACAGGTATTTATTGTGAATAACATCACTAAATCAGATGAAAGAAGAAATGTGTAAATAGGCTTCAACTTATCGTTACAAAAATGCGCATACCTGTAACACCTCAACTTTTAATTTTATGCAAATCTATGCATCACATCAATGATACTTAGCAAAAAACAATATTAATTAATTTACAACATACTATTTCTTGTAATGTTGGAATATTTGCTAGTAACAGACTATGGAACTAGTTGTCTTATTTTTCAATAAACTGGAAAACTCAAGCATTCGTGTTGTTTAAAGATTAAGCAGGAGAAATGGACATATTTAACCATAACACAGTGCAAGTTCCAATAAAAAAAGAAATAATAAATCGCTAGTTTATAAATTAGCGTGAGTTATGATGTGTAAATTTTCGGGAAATAAAACAAAAGCTCTGGTAAATTGCGTTATATAGAATGTTGATAACATAAAAGACTTCATCTCATAATAAGTATTATTATGTGACGTAAAGAGTCAGAATATTTTAGCGTTTTGTTTTAGTTTTAATTTCCTTGAGCCCACCACGCGGTGTGGAGGTTAACACATAGGATTCACCTTCAAGAGATTCCCAAGTTTGAATTTCGGTTTGGGTGATGATACATTTTTCCGAGTTTTCACTTAATAAGATGAGTCTTAACTTTAAGTTTTATAGACCCCGTGCTCATTAGAGCATTATTTCACCCATTGTATTCATCATCCTATATGACTTACCCGCTTAACTTTTTTGATAGCGTTTAACGCCCGCTTGTACTATATATGGCACCGCAGGCGATGGTACTGATGATATATGGAATGAAGATGGAGCACCGGTGGAATGCAATGACGGGGCAAACTGGAGAAACCCCGCTGCTGTGCCGCTTTGCCCATCCCAAATTCCAAATACGGTCGCCTGAGATCGAACCCGGGCTACCTTGGTGAGAGGCGAGTGACCTTACCCGATTAAATTATATTAATCTAACAACAAAGTGTCTTCAACAATATTATTAAAATAACCGACGTTTTAACTATTGGTAAAAGGTTACTTTACGTAGTCGGCTTACCCTTCCCTTACGTAAGACTGACACCCCTTGGACTTACAAGCGGGCAGCCACAGAACGCGAGGAAGTGAATGATATAAAATGAAAGCGAAATGGATGATAGGGAATGTGAAGATGGAGCGATTGGTGGAATGAGTGGCGGGGGAACCGGAGAAGCCGGAGAAAACTCACCCAGATGCCGTTTCGTCCCTGGCACAGCCATGAGAGTATTTAGGTGTAGATTAGGTAATAGTAAATACATCTCCATAATTCCCATGACACCTGAAAATTCATCAAAATTGGTTCATCAAATATCTGAATTCTGCCTTTGACGAAAACCATATAAATCGTGGATAAAGAGAAGCAATTATTTTTACACATCATGATAATACGCAGTGTCATTGTTCGGTG
>JAUKNX010000385.1:0-21006 GCA_030762935.1 Hymenopus coronatus | reverse complement strand
AGTTATGAAGAATTGCATAAAATTCATCCAGAATAAGTCTTTTTTTTTCTTCTTCTTTTTTTGAAACAGTACCGGAGTCTGATCAGGACTCCGGCGCTGTATCTCCATTTACATTTCCCTCCGTAGGTTTTTACTGATTACTGGTTTTACTGTTCCTTTACAAACATAGACACATTGCTCAAACATATAACGCCCATGCCCAAGGCGGGACTCGAACCCACGATCCCCTGCCCACAAAGCACCAAAGCGAGACGCTTTAGCGAGCGTGGCCATGGGGACCGGCTAGTCTTTAGAGGCTATTCACAGAAAATTCAAAATATACATATTATTTGTCAGGTAAATACCTTTAATATACAATGTTTTAAACAAAATCGTTAGAGCCATTTTGAGAAAATCAAAATGTTCGAAAAAGTTCCACGTAAAGGGCAAGTGGGGGGGGGTTTTCTTGAAAATCTTTGTGTCACATCTTTGGAAGATACCAAACTTAAATATCAAGTTTGGCATTTAATGTTCTTTTCATTCTTGAGCTATGCTATTCATAAACACACACACCTTTTTCCAAAAATGCCTTTTTTTATTCAGGGGGACCCAAAACACATATTTCCAGTGAAATCTCAGTATTGAGTTTTTGGGTGCATTACAATACCTTCTCTATACACTATGTTCATAGTACGGATAGAGAAAGTAAAAATACATTTCAGTAAGTATATGGAACTATACAGACAACTTAAACAAAAAAAAAAAAGCAACTAAATTAAAATTTTAACAAGAGTTGTGACAATCCCCATTATATTGTATAGCTGTGAAACTTGGGTTCCAAAAAAAAAAAAAAAAAAAAAAAGTAGAATTCAGACATTGGAGATGAGGTTTCATAGGGTAGCACCAAACTCTATAAAATTGAAATCCAAGAAATAAGAAAGGATCTAAAAGTAGAATCTTTATGTATCAAAGTAATCAACCAAAAACAACATGGATTGAGCACATGAATAGAATGAGTGAAGAGAAATCCCCACCACTAGCGAGAAAAAACCAAGCAAAAGGACAAAATTTTGGACGTCCTCAAAAGCATTTGGCTGATGTTTCCTAAAGCTTGAAAGCTAATCCATGTAGTGATGATGCTTACAAATGATTTAAAAAAGTTGACCCCTATACATAATCCCCCAATTAATGCTTGTTCTTGCTATGCCACTGCTTTGAAGATTGGAGTCTTGTAGTGCTTATGTTTCAGCTAGTGGAAAGAGGAAGAGGAAAAGATATTCAGCGTCTAACTTAATTACTGAGCTTTTCCGATAAAAAAAATATTGATGAAAACGTAGCAGGTATAAACCATTCCATCAGTCAAACCACAATTTGTTTAATTTCTAGAGCGGCCGAAGATCTCTATAATAACCGATTAGAATAATACAATGTACCGTATTATTTCAAGACTATTGTACTTTTAGCTCTTATAGAATAATAAAATAAATTCCAAACAGCAATGCCAGATGGTAATATTTGTGCTGCATTTGGGATAAATAGAAAGAAATCAGAAATGAGTAGTCGAGCCACAAATGATAAAACAATCATATTTATTATACCTTGTACTTGCTTCAGGATTTTTTATCTGTCTTCTGGTTTGTCATCTTGCCTTAACCGCTTACGTGGACTTTGCCTAGTAGGTGCCTCCACGTCATTGGGTGGAGATAGAAAGAAGGAACCACATTTTTCTTCAACCTATAAAGTATACAAATTATTAAAGAAATTATAATCAGGCACAAAAGCATAACAATGTTATATTACAAGTGTTTCTAACATAGTAAAGGTTAATTTCACAGCATGTCACTATGAGATCCATTTGTGAAGGTAGGCAATTCGGTTGGAATTCGTTAATCTTTAATCACAGTAGTAGAAGTATGTATGTATGTATGTATGTATGTATGTATGTATGTATGTATGTATGTATGTATGTATGTATGTATGTATGTATGTGTGTGTGTGTGTGTGTTTGTATGTGGATGTATGTATGTATGTGTATGTATGTATGTATGTATGTATGTATGTATGTATTATTATTATTATTATTATTATTATTATTATACAAATTGTGAGCAAACTTAAATTAATATTTCCTTTAGTTAGCAGTTTTTGGAAGTAAGAGGGGTTAATACATATGAACATGGGATCCGAATTTGGTTTATTCTTCCATTACAGTCGCCTTGTAGTTACTGGCCTATTACAAACGTTTAGGGTCCTATGCCGAATCTAGCGGATTTCAAAACTAAAAAGGTTAATATTCTCAACACTTAAAATCCGGATCGCTAATGGCGTTTCACCTTCAGATCCAACTTAACCTAACATTGCCGCCTTTAATTACTAGTTTATATTCATGTATAATACCATTTCAAATTTCAAAATATATATTGACTACTTAAATGAAATCGGCAGATAGGATATATAAATTGAGAAGGCGACAGGTTTAAATATACTTGGTAGCAGATGGCAGAATTAGTAGCGTCATATTGCAGAACTACCATATATTTAACTCATTTCAGGGAGAAACGTTATAAAAGAATTTAACGTCATATAGCTTCACCAAGAATTGTACTTCCCTGACTAGTAAGGTTTGAATTTCGGAAATCTAAATTCTTTGCATGCTTAGCGCAGATCCTGTAAGAGCTGTTTAACATAATCGGTCCATTCATTTTAAAAACCTGGTCGAAATCGGCTCGTCGGCCCTTTCTTAGCCACTCAGCTCAGCTGTAAATTGATAGAAAAATAAGCCTCAACCAACGCACTTTGCCATAACTATTGCACATTACGTACCTAATATTGCTCCAAGAATATTTGTGATTGTGTACTTTGGAGTATTTTCTGAAAATGCCTTTATATTTATAACTTTAACCTCGTGGATAATCACTGATCTTGTGCATTAAAACAGTATTTACATGGCTTTATCTCGAGGAAATCTAAAGAAAGAGACGGCAATTTTTGTCAGGTATAGTTATGGCAATAAAATACTGCACACACTTTCCCGTCCTAGTAGGTTCGCATTGCCTACAATTATAAAAAGTAAATCTTCAGCACCTCTTACACAATACTCTTTATACAGCTCCCAAATATAGTCCAGACCGCTACACTATGTTCGCTGGTGTTCCTTGTCGCCGCTCTTTTGGCGAACTTTCCTGTATTAATATTCAAGGGTACTTGTTGATGTGGAATACTGTTTCTGTTGCTAAAAAAGTGATGGCCCCACTGGTTTTATTTGTGAGTGGGTTAGTATTATTCTATGGTATTATTCGAATACATATCAGCAGCGCGAATCTGCTGTAAAAAAGCTTTCTGTGTTGTATCTAAAAACATATAGTGTGCCAAAATGGATTTACTTAAGAGATGTCGAATTTGTTCAAAAGAAGAAAACCTGCTAATAAAAATATTTGGCAAAGATGGCAAAAAAAAATGAGGTGGATACAAAAATACGTTTCTGCCTTCCCATCAAGGTGAGTAGAAAGTTAAGCATCGTTATTTTTACGACAATGTAAACAATTTCGAATTAGTATTAAATTAGCTATTGGTTATTATAGAGAACTTCGGGCGCTCTAGAAATTAAACAAATTGTGGTTTGACTGTAAGTTTGGTTTATACTTGTTACGTTTTCATCAATTTTTTTTTTATCGGAAAAGCTCCGAAATTAAGTTAAACGCTAATTGGTAAAGCTATGCGACGGTTCCACCACCCATACGCTGACATGCGCGCGGCACGCACACACGCGCTAAGTTGTTCAGATGTGAAAGTTGCCAGATTGCCAAAATTTTGACTTCTTCTTGGGAACATTGGGGTTTTAGCTTCACAGATTCATCGTCTACACCCTGTCGCCTTCGGCCGCAACTGCTACACTCCTCAACTTATAAAAAATATCCCTCGGCTACGCATTGCGGCTTAGGGACCTCCACGTTGGGCTACGCTTTGCAGCTTAGGGCCCTAAATGTTTATAACAGACCAGTAAGTAATTACAATGCGGCTCTAATGACGAAATAACAAAAGTACCCGCGTATAGAAATAATGCCAAGTGGTGGAACCATTGTATACTAATAATCGTAGTTCGTTGGATTTAAGTGATCAATGTTTTCCTTTCTTGTAATTGAGCGACAAAATCGTGACCTTTTGGGCTCCCTGCACCAGTCAGCTATTCACTGCCTCTTCTACACTCACGTCAGTTTTTCCACCATTTACTATGTTAGTTTTAGGACAAGGGAAAGAAATTGTAGTTTTATTAAAATAGCTACTCACTAGACGCTTCAGGCAACATCATGAACTGGCTTCAAAGGTTTCGCGGTTCGTTAGAGTTCCGCTTTTAAGCTTTTTTGTGTTTTCGTTCCTTAGGAATTGAGTGACAAAACAGGGATCTGATAAGGTCCCTGCACCAGGCAGCTATTTACTGGCTCTCCTAAATTCACATAAGTTTTCCTACTATTGGCAGTGTTTACAAGTACTGGAGATTCGGAAAAGAAAGACTTGCGTTCCATTATACGAATGTATTTCTGTCAGGTATAAACTATCTATTACTTTAAATGAATAATAGCTTCAACAGCATTTATTTCACTTTTAAACTATCCACTCCATTAAATGAATAGGTAAACAAAAGTACATTCCTTTTATTTATCCATTCCTTTAAAGAAATAAATGAACCAAAGTGTATATGTTTTTGTGTAAACTATTGATCTTTAAATTAAAAAGTAAACAAAAGAATATTGCTTTCATGGGCAAAGCACCCTTCCTTTGCCCCATTTTTTTAAAATTGGCATGTTAGAACATAGGTGAAAACAGAGAGAAAACAATGAAAAATTAGACATATCGGGGACCAGATCAGTATGGTAATGTTGCCGACTAAGGGTCTGTTGGCCGCATAATATCAGGCATCTGAAATACACAATTTTCTGCCTAATGGAGCATATATAGCTGGAATTACAAAAAGGAGGGAAGGCAGCACACCCATACGGCAGTGTAGAAAGGACGAAATATACAATTAACAGTGTGAGAAAGCAAGGATGCTGTCGGCATAATAACAATAATGGCATAGCTTCCATAGTGTTGCAAGTAAACAGTGAAATGGGTAATGAATTACATTAAGGAGAATTTAGGAAGGCAAAAAATTGCTCGAATGCAGTGCACCCATAGGGAGGTCAGGAAACGATTAAATATACAAATAATAATGACTATAATAATAAATTATGTAATTATTATTTACCGCCAGTTCTGCTGTGTTTTCGTTAAAAGAAACAAAACAATTAAGAAGTTTTTTATTTGATAATAGCTTTGTGTATTAATTTTCTCCATTTAACCCAAAATATTACTTGATTAAATATATTAAGAGCACTGCAATTGCAGTGTAATGGTGACAAGGGTATCTTTTTTATTTATTTCTTTATGAAATAATCTTTAGCTAGCTCATGTACCACATAACCTCAAATAACCAACATCTACAATAGGTAGAGTCCAAGAATTATTGGTTAATGTGTATAGTTCATAACTTGTTAATTTTAAAGTATTTCGACAGCAAAAATATACTTTTTACGTGAAACAAGTACATTTTATTTTTCTATTTAAATGATGTGACGAAGGGAACGATAGTTAATACTTATAAGAATATTTCATTTTCACTGTTATCTGTGTCATTGACTCCATAGCCGGGTTCATTCACTTAGCATTGAATGTAGAAGAAAGTGAGAGCAGGTGTACGACCATAGAGCAGCAAATAAATAAGTACGTTTTTATCTATTTTAATGACAGGAGCAAGGAAAGGACAGTTAACTCATAAAAATGTATTTGAATTTCACTGTTGTGTTGCATCATTGTCTCGATAAACTGGTGTGTTACTGTATTAATGAATGGGGAAGAGAAGCTGAGCACTAATACTTCCATTTAGCAACATTTGCAGTGCTACTACTATCATCTTGCGGCTGTTAACTGGCTGCCTTCCCTTGGCACTGTGCTCATTTCTACAGCACTTTTTCAATTTCTAAAGTTGGTATGGATTTGTGGAATTGCACAGTAAACAGACCCTTAGTTGGCAACATTACCTCAGTATTACCATACTTTGTAACAATTTGGTAATCTCTGATACTTATCGAGCTGGGTAGAGTGGTAAGCAAGGGAAAGATTATGGAAAGGGAATTGACATTTTGATATAGAATATTGAATTTGGATGAAAGGAAATTGTTAAAGCAGTGTTTAGTATATCAAGAGAAAAATTTAAAGGGCAAGGGATTGGTAGACTGTCTTGGAAATGACTTGGAAAGTAGTGGGTGAAGGGAAATGTGGAGAAGAAGAATAAAAAATAATGTGAAAAATTTCTCGAAGTAGGCAAGGAAAATATTTGAGGATATAAAAATAAAAAAGTATTTAGTGAGATAGCTGAAAAGAGATCAAGTTTTTCATATACTAATGAAAGACTAGTGGGGAAGGGAAAAGTATATATATGTGACAAATAAAGAGGAGGGAGAAGGTATTGCATGGGTTAAAGCAGGGATATGGAGATTAAGAGATTTAAGGAAAGGTATTCCTCAAAATCAATGTCCTATATGTGGTGGAAATGAAGATATGGAACATGTATCATATAAATGTAAAGGGACTGAAGTTTGGAGAAACGAGTATATTAATAAGAAATGGTTTAAGATAGAAATTTATCTGTAGTTGAAATGTTTCAGAGAGACAGTAAGAAGATTAGACAATTCTTAAATAAAGTGAAAAATAAATGGATATGGACAGTAAATAGAGACAAAGATGGTGTAATAAACTAGAATTAAGAAACTATTGAAAAATATGAGTATGAGTGGTAAAGAGCCAGGGCTGAACACTGGTCATATTCACCTGTATACAGTTTAGCATAAATAAATAAATAAATAAATAAACCAACAGTCTAGAGGGATACTCAGTGGATAAGGTTAATGATCAATCCATGAATCTTCATGCAATATTTGCGGCAGTCAAACTTGAAAAAATAAACCCTGCAGTAGTTTCGTGCTACCACTCACCCAATGGAGTTTTGAATGCTTTTATTGAAAGACTAGTTAAAGTATTGGAAATTCTTTTAGTTAATATGAAAATAAAGGTAATTTTTGGTGGAGATTCTAATATTGATGTAAGTGTATGTTGTTCCTTTGTTAATCAACTAAGTAATACTTTAACATAATATGGTCTTTTAATTGTAAACAATGCTCCTACACATAATGATGCATATGTATATAACATTTTTACAAATTTTCACACTTTGGAATTTACTTGCAATATCTTTGATCCTGTAGTTTCTGATCGATCATTTGTGAATTAGGTTTGAAGTAAATATTTCAGAATTAATTAGTAAACCACCTATTTCAAAAGAGGTTAGAGTAATAATTGGAGTACTATAGGTAAATTCTTAAATTGTTTGACTATCATAGATTGCTGTTTGTGTTTGTATCACAATAATGTGTGCTTAAATGTTAATGTTTGTATGGATTTATTCTCTGCAATTGGGTGCTGCCTGTTGGCAGAGTTAAATGTACAAAATCCATTTACAATAATAATCTTAAAGTTAATAATAGTAAACCATATTAATAATAGTAAATACAAATTAATGATAGTACAACTAACATACAATACATACATGGTTTTTGAAGTACCTAACTACTAATTATTCAGTATAACAATACTTATGTCAGTTACCGGCATGTTTATAAACAGTTATTATGAAGCCTCAACATTAATGGTTACAGAATGGTTTTGAGATCCATAATTACTTCACCATATTTACTTGAATTATCTAACATTTATTCTCTTTAAATCATCCCTAAACTTCTTTAAGGTCAGAAGGCAGCCCTGAAAGGCTGCTACAGGCAATTCATTTCATTCTTCAATGGTTCTATTAACAAAAGAAAATGTTCCTACTTTGGTTCTGTACCTTCTACCCATATTTTTATACAAATGATTGTTTCATCCATAGTATGCCTAGATTTCTAACATCCACCCATGCATTTAGACCAGCATAAGCTTTAAATGGTACAACTAACCTATGTCTTTTACACCTAACTTTTAGCGGCTCTCATTTATTCCTTTTGCCTTTCTTAAGTCCAAAATCTTTAACTCTCTTTATGAATTTTCCAGCCTTTCTTTGTATTTTTCCCAGTGAATCAGTTTAACTCTGTATGGCATGCTATTCCATAATCGGCCACACTAAGGACTAGTAGGCAATTTTCCTGAACATTGCACTCCCCTTTTTCAGTATTCTCATTTCAAAGTGCAATGTCTTCCACACTTTCCTAGATGTAGAATTTATCTTATCATGCCATCTGGCATTACTTGACAATCACACTCCCAAATATTGCAGCTGTGCGCCTGTGGAATTGTTCCCTACCCATATGATAGCTATGAAGAACTTTTTCTTTAGTTGTACTAAAAAGAATGGACTTAATTTTTTCAGAATTAATTGCCATTTTGTATTCGTTGGCCCATCTATTTATTTCATTGTGTCATGCATGTATTCCGAAGCTTATTGTAAATAATACAATTGTCTGCAAACAGTCTCATTTGGCAGCTAATATTTATAGTTATATCATTAACAGAGATAAGAAAAAGTAACCGAGTCTTTGGGCATGCCTGAACTTACAAAACCCCTTTTGGACAGGATTTTTACATACTCTTACTCTTTGTGACCCCCCTTTCAAAAAACATTCTGTCTGTGATACTATGTGGTTATTGATTTCTGTTTTTGCTAGCTTCTGGATGAGTAAATTATGTGGCACTACAACAAAAGCTTTGGAAAAGTCTATCACCACTGCATCAGTCCTTCTCCCTGCAACTACCTCATCTGCCAAATTCTGAAATAATCAGGTTATTTGACTTTCACACAAATATCCAGATCTAAACCCATATTGCTCTTCTTTGAACCATTTCTTGTTTTCTAACTCCTTCTGTATGTATTCTGTAATTAAATCCTCAATTACTGTACACACTACTGAAGTTAGGCCCAACAGGTCAATGATTATTTGTGTTTTATTACCTTCTTTATAAATTGGAACTGCAATAGCAGTTTTCCAGTCTTCTGGTAATAGCACTGTTGTTAATTGACATCTTAAACAATAGCATTTGATAGGGAATTATGGCTTCTCCCCTTATTTTAAAATGTCTGTAGGTGTGTTATCCGGTCCTCTCGGTTTTACATTCTGTAACATCTTGATCCTTTTGCATAATTTGGAATCCATTATTTGAAAAAGCGATTTTCCACCATCCCCAATTTTCTGTTCTGAACTATCATCCAATTTATGAAAACCAATACAAAATGTGAATTTAATATGCTGGCTTTGTCCTTATCATTTACTACAGCACTTCCACTAACTTTAAATTCTGGTATGCCATTTTTATTACCCCTGCGTCATCTCCTGTAATTGTAAAACACTTTCCCACCATTATTTTCCCCATTAAGGATTTGTTCCAAGAACCGTTCCTGTGCTTGCTACTCTTCAAGCACATTTAGTTCTTTAATTTTATTAAAATGCCATTCTGATTTCCACCTTTTATGATATGCGTGCCTAGTGTTCCATTTCAGTAACATAATGCGTTTTGCATGAAATTCTAGATTGGCATTATTTTTCAAAACTTTAAAGGCTACATGTGTAATATTTGCTTCTGAGGTAAGTGTTTTGAAATTAGCCTATGCTTCATTTACATTAGTGGCAGATTGTACAAATGTCCATATTGTTCATGTAGAAATGCTTGGATAGCTGCCCCATCCGCTCTTTGGAATTTCCAGCTAATAGATGATTGCTCTATTTCAAACTAGTTGTTCGCCCCTTTCAGTTTATTTTTAATTGCACATAATGGTGGTCACTGATTCTTGGTAAAACCTTGCATGCAGAAAACCAAGGCTAAAGCCTGCATAAGAACACTTCCACTAAGGCTGAGTTCCCCGTACCTGCTATAATGACTTACAACATCCCCTGTTTCAAAACCAGAAAATTCCTAGAATTTAAGCTTTGCCTCCTATTAACTGACCATCCCAGTTTACATTTGGTAGTTTTATATCCCCGGCTTCAATAACATTTTTTCCCCTTTCTGTAGAGATTTTCTCTTAATTTATAGAGTGTTTTATAATCAGGTTTGTCAGGTGATCGGTAGCAAGCTATTATTGTTATATAATTATTCCCTTCATTTTCCTGATCAATAATTTCAATTGCCATAATCTCTAAATCTTCTTGTACCCACAGTACTTTGCTGTTTAACTCTGTCTTAGTGTGAAATAAAAATTCCCCTACCCTACCATACCTGTCCCTCCTGTAATCTTATCTGAAAACTTCTGCGTTGTTTATAACAACATTTAGCCATGACTCTGTACCTATAATGACATTCGAATTGCATTTTTCCATTATATTTCAAAATTCTACAATTTTATTCCTGATAGTTCAGCAATTTACCTGTAACATCCTTAAGGAATCAGCCCCTGCCTATGAAGTTTCATTTTTCCGAAGTTGGTGTCACTGCTGCTCCTGCTGCCAACTTTGAGAAACTCTGCATCCAGTCGTTCGCCACCCATGAAAGTGGTTTGTTTACTGGCATCATCTTTCTCCAGCTTACATCACGTCACCTCAAAACTCCACTAATGGGATTTTTGCTGAGGGAAACAGCTGTTTTTGTCACATTAAGTAAGTCAGACATGTCTCCCGAACATAGTAATCACGTCATTAATCTCAACATTTATCACAATCGTCCAATAACTGCCTTCTGTCTCCTCTTGCTTTTCTTTCTTTTTTTTTTTTTTTTTTTTTATTTTTCCTTGTTATACTCCAGCAGACCATCAGCCCTTATGCCAGGATAGTAAGCTACCTCTGCATTTGGGTTCCTTACCTGCCTCACAATAAGAGTCACTATCAGACAAGATTTTCACTATCTTTACTCAGCTTCATCAGTTATCTGTTTTCTTCTTCTTATTCCAACGTCTGAATTTTATCTTCCATGCATTGGAGCTTCTTGCATAACCCCTGTGTTTCCTCTTGTAGCTGCTCCAGTGCTGATTTTTGGTAACTCTCAGCTCCCTTGAAGTTCTTACATACCCAGTTTCCTTCAATGTTCTGAGATCCCTCTAGTTTTTTGGCAGCCAAAATGATACATTCTCACTCAGCTGTTGCACAGAAGTCTGGTCCTCAGTGTTTTGTTGCAGCTCCCACATTGTACAGCAGCCACAGGCCCTGGGTAATACTATGTTTGTTATTTTATTACATTTTTGTGATTTATGTTTTAAAATTGATAGGTTTGTCAGCAGTCAAATAGGTATCCATTCCTAAGTCTTGTTTCACATCTCCGCTTAAGTTAATGCTTGAGCATGTGGTGATGCTGCATAAAATAAATAAAATCTATATAACTGAAATCATTTGACAAATGTATTTAACTGCAAGGAAAGAATTCAAAACAAAACTTTCTGCAACCAGAGTAATGTATAATGAGTTTGTAATCAATGCTGGCAATAAATGTAAAAAAAAAAAAAAATGGGACATATTTAATAAGGCATCAGGGAGGAATGTTAATAAATTTTGAAATTAACATAATAGCAGAGGAGTTTAATATCTACTGTGTTCAGTGTTTCTGAAATGATAAAAGAAAAACAAATAAAAAGTACTGATATGTCTCTTGACATTTTAAGTGATGTGACAGATCTGTTAGGAAGTTTTGTTTGAAAGCAAGTGATTCAAGAAGATGTTCACAAAAAATTATGAAATTCAGTAATTCAAAGAGTCAGAATTACTATGCTTTTAGTAATTATTTATGAAAGTTAAATGTCTCTTATTTATTGGGTCCTTTGTTACTTATTGTCAACCAATGTCTTAACCAAGTTAAGTTTCCTGAGCCTATGAAGATATCAAAAGACATTCTTGTTTACAAAAAGAAAAACAGATCATAAGTTTCTAAATTAGGTCAGTATCCTTGGTTCCAGTTATTTATAAAGTAATTGAAACTGTGCTTTTAGATCACTTTGTTTTATATTTTGAAAGTAACAAAATATTTAGTGAAGAACAATATGGTTTTAACTTAATAGGTCTACTGTTTTGGGTATTGAATCCCTTGTAATTCAAGTACTTCATTCTTTTGAGAACAAGCAGATTTTAGCAGTGTATTTATGTGATCTTAGTAATACTTTTGACACTTAACCCTGATGCTAAAAAAAAAAAAAAAAAAAAAAAATTAGAATACTATGGAATAAAAATGAAAAACTGTCTGTAATTCGATCATACCATAGCAACAGAAAGCATTTAGTCTTAATTAATGGCCAAATGTCTACAGTTCGAGATGTAACTATAGGAGTGCCTCAAGGATCTGTTCTGGGTCCTATTCGTTTCATTGTAGCTGTAAATGACTTGCCCGCTGCTACTTCAGGTAAAGTGATCTCTTATGCAGATGACTCCACCATGCTGAATATTCTTTCTGCAAGCACTTACGATTGGTCAAATACCTGATTGGTTCAGAGCAAATGGCTTGCATATGAATAAAGAAAAAACACAAACCATCTTATTTATTTTAAAAGATAAACAAAGTAGAGAGCAAAAAGTTAAACTTCTCGGAATATTGTTGGACAACAAGCTTTCCTGGATATTCCATATAATGGAAATAAAAACAAAAAGCTGTCAAATGTTTTAATTCTCCTAAGGAAGCTTAGAATTTGTGTTTCTATAAGCACTTTATGACTGTTTATTATAGTTTATTTCATTGTCATTTAAAGTATGGTATTTTGCTCTGGAATAGCAGTGGGGAAGCCAATCAAATATTTTTGCTCCAGAAGAAGGCTCTCAGAATAATAAGGTGATTCTTGTCAACATTGTGGACCCGTTTTTAAAGAATTTGGACTTTTAAGTGTGGCATTGTTGTATGTATTTGCATGCTTGAATTTTGTTCATCTCCAAAAGAAAGATGTACTTTTTTCTGACTTACACATCCATGATACAAGGGGCAGAAATACCTAAATTTCACTTACTGAAATTTTTTGATTCTCATCTTCATCTTGGAGTGAAATTATGTATTAAACTACCTTTAAATGTAAGACAAAGTTTAAATGCAAATTCATTTAAAATTAGCGTTAAAACAGAATTAAGCGACTGAACTTTTACAACATAGCAGAATAGTTAAATACAGATGTATTCTGATGACTTTCTGAGGAAACCTATGCCAAATGGTGAAATAAATTATCATAACATTATCACTAATATGTTGTGGTTCGCAGCACCCCATTTTATACTGGGCATTAAAGGTCCCTAAATTTTGCTCAGAGACCTTCAGACTTGAGGTTCTTTTATGTGTTGTAAATCTATGACATATGACCAATAGCTTTACTTCCCTTCCAAAGGAAGCCATGCTAAGGATTTTTATGCCCGAAAATATTCATTGCACTCTGCCAGATATGAATCCATGGCCTTGGGAACCAGAGACAGCATCCTATCACTAGAGCATGGCGGATGACCCACTTGTTCTCCCATTTTTATACACTTAATTCACACTGCACTTGCCATTGGGTTGTGTACCTTTAACCTTTTTCTCTGTCTAATATCGGCTGTGATTTATATAGGGATTTTAAATTTGTATCCCTTGCGACATCAATCAGGATTTAGTTTTAATTGTGTTTATCCTGATGGCTTCCACCATCATAGTTGTAAGTTTTAAAGATTTTTACCTCAAGTGAATTTTACCCTGTGGACTTAATTTTACTTATTTTTTGTCTCCTTTTTACTCCATTTTTGGCTATATTTTAGATGCATATGGGTTTTGCCATTAATGGTTTTATTATCGTGGGTTTATAACTGACATCAGTTGTTATTTTATCCTTGGTATTTTTATATATCTCCTGTTTTACCTATGGTTTTTCCTCCAATTTTATTTTACAAGCATACTAATGATCTTAGAAGTTGAGCACCCTTAAACACTAATCATCATTATCTGCCATGATGGTATCTGTTTCTCTTTGTTCTTGCCGAACTTGCTCAATATACTTCCCTTCTATGTGCCATTGGTCTGCCTCTTCATCTTTCTACACAGGTAATGTGTGTATCCATTCCCATTTCATTTTTTCCCTGTAATACACCCATACTTTGTGATTAATTAAATCCTTCCATTCATACACTTCATAGTTTATACCTCTCACTTTGCATTTTGCTAATAGTTCTGATAAATTCCCCTAAACTTTGGGATTGCTCCCTTCGCTCCTTTCATTCACTAACCTGCTGACCTGACTCCTTCCTGCTTTGACAATTTTCTTCCCCACTTCTTTCTTCCCCTCCTTTAAGACTCTACCTCCATTAGCTCTGACATACTATTTTTCATAACCTCCCTTTCTGACTCCTTTACTGGTCAGAGTATTATGAGCTCTCTTTTGATGATGTCCATTCATTTCAGGTTTTGGTGCTCTCTTCTGAGCTTTTGCTAACACCATTACTTACTTTTTGCTTCCTGCTTCTTGTTCAGATATTCCTTCTGCTGTTTTGCCACTAGTCCATAATTAGAAGTTTCTAATAGAAGCAATTTTACCTTGCCTGTGGGCCATTATTCTTTGTTCAATTAATCCCCCTAATAATTCCCTTTACTCATAATACATGTCTTTATTAATGTAAATATTGGTTCCTTCTGTGTCCTTGTTTGACTTGTCATATCCCTCACCATTTTTGTACTTCATCATTATGTTTCTCTTTCCAATTCTAAAAGCATCATATATTTCATAATTGTTGACTTCTATTTCCTAGGTCTTTCCCAAATAATTCCCTGATTTTCCTTGTACATCTCTTACCCTTTTTCTTCTATTATCAATTTATCAGGTGAAACCTTCTAACATATCTTCCATTTTTTCAACTTTTCTAATGTTTCTTTCCCTTCTCTGGTTGCTTCCTCTTTTTTATTATCCTTTATTACTCCTATACTTTGCACCAACACTTGTTCCAAATCTTTCAAATCCATTATTATTTCTGCTGTAACTTATTCCCTTCTTTCTCTCATCTGCAGTGCTCTTCAACATATATCTCAGCCGTGTCATGGCCGAGTGGTTGGACCACCCGCCTCTCACCTAGACAGCCCGGGTTTGATCCCATGCACTGCATGTGAGATTTGTGGTGGACAAATTAGCGCAATGGTGGGTTTTCTCTGGGTTCTCCATTTTCCCCCACCATTGCATTTCACCGGTGCTGCATCTTCATTCCATGTATCACCAGTGTCATCGTCTGCAGTGCCACAAGTAGTAAAAGTGGGCGTTAAACGCTACCAAAAAAAAAACATTCTGCTTTCTTTCATTGCTATTTCTGCACTCACACAAGCAGTAAGCAAGGACCAGTTGTCTCTGTGCATGGCTGATATTAGTTAGGTCTGCGTAAAGTTAGCCAAATGCATATCATACTCAAATGTTTTCCACTACATTTTGTAAGACCTATTGATCAGGGGAGACACTCATTAACTGCCCTTGTTAAGCTCATGGTTTTAAATCAACTTGTTTTATTGATTGTTGAGGTAGTGGAGACCTATGCTTAAAAGGCCTCTGTGCTGCTGCTAACCAACTTAAGGAGTCGTTGCCAACCATTACAACAACAAGATGTGTCTTGCTCTGGAAGATCACGTGAAATTCAGACTTCATTGCCCATGGGCTCTCATACTCCCCAGAATATGCAGTGTGCAGAGATATAGCATAAGTTGCCACAGGACATTTGTTTCTCTAGTTGCTATGGCAGTGTTGCATTACTCGGTTGATTTTCCTTCTTGCTGAAATTGAATATCAAAGACGTTTTTATTCTGTAGAAGTATGTGTTATTTGAACTAATCTCCATATCAGTATAAATGTAACCATGCATGTACTTCTCATGGAAAAGGAAACTTTTAATCTGCTATGTTCTTTTGCAGGTAAAACAGTCTGATAGCTTACCAAAGCAGATCTGCTTGACCTGCCTGACAAAACTAGATGTTAGCTATGAGCTGTACAATGTAAGCTTAAATGCAGAAGCAATTATGAAAGCACTCATGAATCTTGAAGCACGGACCATCTCGGGGAAAGTACTCTCCAAGGAGGAATTGGTAAGTAAATTCCTTGATCAAACAATAACGTTTGCTTATCTAGGAATATTTACATTAACTTCAGATCTGGTTCACAATAACTGAGAACAGCAAAATTGATAATGTCTCGAACTGGTAAACACATGAACTAGCCAGCAATATGTGGAAATTTAAAGCACACCACCGCATATAGTAGGTCCCCTCAAAATAGGAATGGGACCTCAATACTCTATATGTGTCTTATACTTTCAGATAAACCTTTGATAAGTTATAGTTATAAGTTTTTCTGTGCTGGAATTTGTTGTGTTTAATTTTATGCTCTTCAGGGTGGAAGATGACATATTATCATTTTTTTAAGTTGTGAAGGCAAACATTGTTTTTTCTGTGGTTTCTTAAAAAAATATTTTCCATAAAGATAATTACATTTTATTTTCCACAGTATTCCAATACAACAAATTCTTATAGATTTGTGTATTCATTTAAATTGTTAAATAGCTTGCTACAAAGGAAAATCCCTCCAACATGATATGGCTGATGCCATCAAGTCATTTATGGGTAGACTCAAGCTATGGTTGCATTAGCTGCTGAAACCAAAAATGGATCATTTTCCATGTCTGCAGACGTCATCAAGCCAAAAGAGTCATGTTATTACAAAATACAAATATGTTCAGAAAATTCATTTGGTGTAGTTCAAAAATGGCTTTCAAGATCAAATGATGTGAGTGTGAAAATGTTAATATTTGAAAATCCATATACAGTCAAACAAGAAGAGGCTCCACTAAACCATCAACTTGAATCACTAAATAAAAGATGAATGCACAGCAGCAGGAAACTAGTTACGGAATTATGGAAACTAGTGGATACAATCAAGATTAATTATTGAGTCAATTGCTTGACCTAAAAATTGTCATAAAAGTAAAGCACCTAACATTTGCCATCTTCAGAAAACTTACGAACACCAACAGTTTAGACAAAACACTTAGAACCATGTTCCCACCAGCATGCAGTAAGTATTAAGCTGGTATTTACTAACCCCACCATTTGTACTATCTATCCGCTTCTGACTGTTGACCTCTTGTGCACTGATGTAGAAGATTTAGTTTCTCAGTTACCAACAGCTTTTTTGTTGGTAGGTGAGGTGAATGCCCATCACCCACTTTGGGACTCACCTCAAGATTGTGCAAGATGTACACTAATTGCCAATTTATTGGACAGTAACATCCTATCTCTCTTGAACATTTTTGACTTCTTCGATAGTTTTTCACACCTAGACATATCTGTTTGTTCTCTACAGTTAGGAGTTTCTTTACAATGGAATAATATCTGTGATTTAAATTGTAGAGACCGCTTTCCAATTGTTAGTCTCTTATCACCAGATATACCTATGTTCCACAAATTTACCTAGATGGTGCTTAGATCAATCCAACTGAAACCTTTACTTTCGTTAAGCTGTTTGTAACAACACTGAGCACAACTCTGTGAATTTGTTAGTAGACCATATCACAGAAGTCATTCTTTCAGCTGCTCAGCATTCAATTTTGCGTTCAACTGGCCAACCCCAATCAATTTCTGGTACCTTGGTGGACCGGTGAATGCCAGAAGGTCATTCATGTTCACAGATATGTTGTAAGGTTTTACGAGCATCTCCCTACACTGGATATCCTGCTATACTATAAGAAGATGTGTGTCAAATCTAGACAAGTTTATAAGGTTAAATATAAATAAAAATCTGAAAATATTCCATCCTGGTGCCTAATTTCTTAAATTGGAATGTGATTTTCAAATTCTTATATTTATTATCCAAAATATTATATTCCAAGTTTGTTTACATTTCTCAGATAAAACTTGATGCTTTAATTCACTGTCACTGCTGTTACTAGATGCCACATGTGACTTACTCTTTATTTGGATATCGCTGTTTACTAAATGACACAGGGGACTTACTCTTTGCTTTTACACTTTAATTACCTATCACAAAAACACTTCACTCACATTTTTTTGTTGCATTCTGCTGAGGATCCAAAGTAGGCCACCATCCCCTAATCCCATGCTGCTTCCTCCTTACTGTACTCTCCCTCTGCTGTCTGCCAGAATTTGGAAGACTGCCATGCCTTGGAAAATTGCCGCTCTCCCATTATCTCCATCTCAGTAGTCATGCCACATTCTTTGTGGTATATTGTCTGCATCTTAATTTTCTAGTGTTTTCTTTTAACTGCAATAAAATCTCTTCTTCTTCTTCTTCTTCTGGTTGTGTAATATTAAGTTTATTAATTTTCTTTTTTCGTTCTTTTGTTATATATATTAATTTTATAAAATCCTTTTCTTCTTCTTCTTCTTCTTCTTCGGGTTGTGTGGTACTGAATTTATAGATCCTTTTCTTTCTTCTTTCAGGTCATCTACTTTAGTTTTGCAAACTCTTCTTCTTCCTCAGGTTGTGTAAATTTAATTTGGTAAATCCTCATTTCTTCTTTGGGTTGTTAGCATGAAATTTGTAAATCCTCTTCTTTCTTCTTTAGGTTGTATAATATTAATTTGGCAAATCAGCGTCTTTCTTCTTCAGGTCGTTTATATTAATGTTAACTCCTCTTCCTTCTTCTTTTGGGTCAGCTATATTAATTTTGTAAACTCCTCTTCTTCTTCTTTGGGTTGTGTAGCATTAAATTACTAAATTCTATTCTCTCTTCTTTCAAGACATCTACATTAACTGTATGAACTCTTATTCTTCTTGTTCAGTTGTGAAATATGATTAAATTTGGATATTCTCTTTTGGAGATTCTCTTTTTTCTTCTTTGGGGTCATCTATGTTAGTTTTATAATTCTCCTCCTATATTCTTCTTTGTCTTCTTCAGGTTGTGTATTTTAATTTTTAATTAAGCTACATTATCCTCTTCCTCCTCTCTTCTGTTCTTCTCTGCCACTAATCTCCCATTTTCTTCTTCCACTCTTTGTATATAATCTTTATGCAGTTCATTGGGTCCTCCCTTTGGTCATACTTGACATCTTGTTGTATAATTTTTTCTCCTTTTAAAATTGTTCATTATTAATTTCATCATGAGCATCTTCCTTGGGCTCATTTATGTTAAGTCAGTGTCAAGTTTTGTATTATTAATATTATTATTTTCATTACTTTGTATTACCACATTTCTTGTTCTAATTGGACTTCTAACTACTTCTGCAATTTCACCATTTCTTACTGCTTCACCTATCCTTTGTTTCCTGGCTATTTCACTGGTTTTCAAGGCTATGTTAAATACAAGCGTCAATCAAATATAAAGAAAGACTTTCCTAAACTCTTTTATTTGCTGTCAAACATTTACAAAGTACACATCACTTCTCTACATAGTATCCTGCTTTGGATAGGTCCAGTGTAATGGCAGTTTCTTGATGCTGTCACCAAAAAAAGAAGGGCCAGTTGCACACAAAGCCTTCCAGACCAGCGTCATTCTCCCAATGCCTCATTAAGTTGCCCAAAGAGATGAAAATCACAGGGCGATAAGTCTGGACTATATGGAGGTTGGTCAAGTGGTGTCCAACTCCACTGAATACCTCTCACAGACCTGCACACGTGCTAACTTCTGTTCTTCAGTCAGGAGGCGAGGGACCCAACTGGTGCACACCTTATGAAAACCTAAGCTGTTTTTTTTAGCATGATAGCTTCCAAAGCTTAAGCCAACCGAATGAGAAATTTCCGAAACTGTCAAATGAAGATCTCCGTCAATAAGGTTCGAATGTCCTCCTCCTTAACGCTTGTCCTTGGGCGATGATCATGACACGCGAGTTGTTGAAAGTGTTTCGTCAAAAAATCCCAGAGCCATCACGATCCACACCAGAAAGTGCTAAAATCATTAAACAAAAAGGTTTTCTACACAAGAGCTGATAAAGAAAATAAAATAGTTGTGATGGACAAATCAGATTATGTAAACAGTATGAAAAAACCTTTGCAGTCAGAAGAATATGTGGAAATTCCATGAGATCCCACCCCAAAATATACAAAATCATTACGTGAAACTTTAAACAGTGTAAAATTAATCAGTGATGCAAACAAATAGAAACTCCAAGTAACCCCTTCACACCAAGAATATATGGACTACCAAAAATACATAAACCAGGAAATAAAATGCAACCTATTGTAAACACCATCTACTCCCCCACATATCAACTAGCAAATTGGCCCACAAAACAGTTTCAAACTCGACTGCAGTACAACAGTTTAAGTATAAAAAATCCTTTCAATTAATAGAACAAATAAAACAAAAAAACCTAAGTGATGATGGCATGTTGATTTCGTTTGATGTATTATTTTTCTCCAGCATTCCAAGAAAAAAAACTACTTTCGGTACTTATAAAATGGCTAACTACCACAAACATTTCTGGTGAAATAGCAGAAGGCTTACTAAAGCTCACACAATTATGTATTGAACAAACCTACTTTAGTTGGATAGATAGAGTCAGATTGAAAAATTCAACGCCATAGCCAAAATTTGAACCATGGATCTCCCAGTCTCTAGCTGGTTGCTCTACCACTGAGCTACCATAGCAACATGCTGGCATGACATTGAATTTTTCAACTGACTCGCCGTTTCCCGGTAAACCACTAGATGCTCTCAAATTATTTTGAGATGACAACCACAATGGTGACTTACAATGTTGTAAGTTCTTAAATCCCAGGATTCATAGTATAGTCAACTAATGTTTTTCACACAAGCCCTGTGTAGGATAGGAGTTGAATAGGTAGAGTCACACTGAAAAATTCAACGCCATAGCTGGGATTTGAACCACGGATCTCCCGGTCTCTAGCCGGTTGCTCTACCACTGAGCTACCATGGCAACATGCTGGCAGAGCATTGAATTTCTCCACTGAATGGCAGTTTCCCGGTAAACCACAAAATGTTCTCAAATTATTTAGTGATGACAACCCCATCCAGTCCACATTCCTTCTTCTTCTTCTTCTTCTTCTTCTTCTTCTACTTCTTCTTCTTCTTCTTA
>JAUKNX010000384.1:0-23773 GCA_030762935.1 Hymenopus coronatus | reverse complement strand
ACTTTAAGCTCCATGGACCCTGAGATCAGTAGAGTATCATTTCACCAATTTCATTCATCATCCGATATGACCAACCAGGTTAAAGGACGTTAAGCTAAAAAAAAAGAAAAAAAGTTATAAGGTAACCCGTGTCACGGCCTCTCTCCACTGTGCAAGACATTCAAGTGTTGCCGGGAAAGTGGTGCTGGCAAAGGCGCACTAAAATACATATCTTAAGATAAATTATTGAAATGTTGACCTTCTGCTCACATACAGGCAGCACAATTTGCGAAAATGTTCTATCTTGGTCATCTAAACTTAGCAGCAGGAATCCTTGTGATTTCTTGCAAGATGTTATCACTAAGTTTCTGTAGATTACACAGGGATTTCTGCTGCTGAGCTTAGGTTAATGAGCGAGAACATCTTTAACTTGTTATACTGCCTGTTTGGGAGCAGATGATCAATATTTTCAGCATTTAAGGTAAGGACTCCAGTGCGCCATTGCCGGCACCAGTTTCCTGCGATTACTGGATCTCTCGCGCAGTGGAGAGAGGCTGCAAAAGGGGTGACCTTGACCCTATATAAACTTTCATGTTTATAATTCTCTGTCCACTGTTTTACTGATGTCTTCGCTCTCACATCTCATCACTTGTTGACCTGACTTACATATATGGAATAAAGAATGAAAGTCATATAAAAACAGAACAGAACAATGGAATTCAGAGCTTTGGCAACGACTCCACATGAAATTAACATGTGTTTGTCCTTCCTTAAAATTAGGGTTGCTATTGGCTCTTAGAAATAAGGATAAAAATGTTCATCTTTCTGGGCTATGAAGATAGATTTAATATAGTCATTAGGCATGACCTTTGCAAAACAGCTATACTCATCTTTAGGTACCGAACATACGTAAAATGAGCTATGATCAAACAATAGGCTAATAGCATTGGCATTATATATGAGAAGGTTTGCTTTCCTCATTCCAGAAGAGTGGTCACTTATGCTATTATGACATGCTAAACTGCAAAGGTTGTACAAACTCCTCAGCTAAAGTTTCCAGAAGAAAAAACATTAGGGAAACAATAACTGTTTGGAAAAATGTTTGATTTCACATTTACATAGCATTTTGGAAGAATTTTTGCATTTTATCGCATTTTCAAAAGACATTAAAAAGTGGATTGCAAATTCTGAAAGATGAAAATACAAGAGTGCAAGTCTCTATGAGCATTTCATGCTATATCGTTAAGGATCATCAATCTTTGGCTTTCAAAGGACATACCTATTAGATCCTACATTCCAAAAGAAATCGGGCCAGGATTTTACTCTTAAAAATACATGAAACTCGTACATAGCTAGGTTATGAACAAGCCAAAGATAATCATGGACTACAGTATCACAAAAGGGAGAGTAGATAATGTTGATTAGCTGTGTAGTGCATACATTACTAATATGCAACAAAGAAGAAAATGGCCAATGCCAGTGTTCTATGCCTTACTGAATGTTGCTGGCATAAACACTCAAGTTTTGTGCTTTCATCTGTCATAAAGAAGACCATCAGGTCGATGTAATCATCAACAATCAAATTTAAGAACCAGTTGCATAAATAACTCATTTCTGAGGTTAAGAAACCTTAAAATTCAGCGAGAAATCACAGCAATTGTTTCTAAAGTAAAGCCCCTAATATGACCACAGAAGCTAATGGGATACATAAATGAAAAAAATAATAACAATAATATTCTAATCTTTGCTCCTTTGTATCAAGCTCTATTCTTGTTCCTGTTGTTTCAGGAACAAAATGTTGTACAACCCACTATTATGTTTTGTTTTTATCTTTAAAGTCTGTAATAATTTAATTCATCAGAATCCCTCCTGGTTTATTAAAGTTCCTTTTGCACTCAAAAAACACCAAAACTGGTATCAAATCTGTAAATTTGTTGCAAGAACCTGTGTCTCATGTGTTGAGACATCTTCTAAGGTGAATTAGTAAATCAGTAGATGCGTTTCATGAAAGTAAGATGCAGATTTTTAATTCATTCCAAAACCTGAGACATGTCTCTCATTATGGAAGCGAGTGAGAGGTTGGTCGTGATAAAGGGCACCTCCAGCTTGAGGCATCGAGTTTTATTCATACCACTCAGTGAGGTGTACTGTTTTATATGGAACACCCAGTATAAGTCTATATCACAAAATATTTTTCTTTTCTTCTTGTGTTATCAGTTCCCTGATAAATGAATCAAATCATATGACCCTAAGTTTCAATAAATCTGCAGTAAATATAGAATAATACTCCTAAACTTAGCATATTGAGGATTCGTTGCATTATGTAGTGTGCTTACCCTCCCCATATTTAGGACTGGCATCCCGCTAGGACTTATAACAGGGTGCCTAGGAATCAGAAGCCTGTCAGGGAGACAATGGCACAAAACCACAGAATGGAGAACCTGGAATGAGTATTTGGCTCTCAACCAGGCATGAGCGAGGGAAGTAGATGATATGAAATACAAGCAAAATTAACGATAGAAAAGGTGATGATGGAGCAATTGGTGGAATGAGTGGCAGGGGAAACCAGAAGACCTGGAGGAAACCCACCCAGACACCATCTCGTCCACCACAAATTCCACATGCAGGCACTTGGGATCGAACCCGGGCCGTCCAGGTGGGAGGCAAGCTGTCTAACCACTCTGCCATGGAATAGAGGATATTTGAAACTATTTATATAACAATACACAAAATACTAAAGCTGGTGTCTTAGCAGATACTACAGGATAAGAATGTTATTTAAATCATAAATAATTATTTCACTGACGATATTCAAATAAGGAATTTTTCACAGTAAAGCATAATTCAATACTTATTAGTAATTATTCCATTGATGGTTGCAGCAATTTGCAGAAAGAAAGAATTACTATGCAATACATACCCTGGTGGAATCCATAATATGGAGAGCTCTATGAAAATGAGGATTGTCAAGGTCATAAAAGTCATAAGATACATAAAACTTCATATCAGGTTCATCCTTGAGAGTTATTTCATCATCTGTTAATGCATCCAGCTCCGGAATAACCAGTGACGATTTTGTTCCAGTCCCAAAATTTAGTGAATTCACTTGCTGTGGAAAAGAAACAGTTATGTATCAATTCGGTCGTTCTCATGATTTAAGACTAAAATAAGTAAGTCCTCATAAAGAAGTATTTTAGACAGTGGAGCGCCATAATTAAATTTAAATGTAATGAGTCACCTTTTTTACACTTTTTGCCCCAACTTTGCCTTTGTTTGGGAAGACCAGTTTCAGAGTACTTTAACCCGATCTTCAGTTCTGGGGATGACTGACGCTACACTGACTGACCATCTGTTGCATGTAGCATCAGTCATCCCCGGAACTGAAGATAGGGTTAAAGTACCCTGAAACCAGTCTTCCCAAATGAAGGCAAAGTTGGAGCAAAAAGTGTAAAAAGGTGACTCATTACATTTAAATTTAAGTCCTCCCTTATTTCTATTTGAATTATGATCAATAGGCTAAGGAATTCTCAAACAGTTAGCTTCAAGTTAGCTACATTCAAACCAACATCAATATATCGAATATACAAAAGAGCAAATATTGAAGAGCAATGAGTCATTGAATGGCAGGTAAAACGTGGTCTGATGATTGGTCTGTGTATGCCAGCAGACTGAACAGAGAATGGGACTGTTTTCTATCTTTGACATCATGACATAAAGTCCAGTAACAGTTCAAACTTATTTCCTTTCATCCTAGTTTAATGCTTGGAAATTCCTTAGAGTGTGATCACTTATAGGTAAGGCTTTGAAGTTGGTTCCACAACTATGGGTTCAGGTTGGGTAGAGACACGCATGTACAGGACTGTTAAATTATAAAATAACCCCTGTCGTGGCCTCTCCCCAGTGCACGAGAGATCCAAGAGCTACCGGGAAAGTGGTGCCAGCAAAGGCGCAACAAAATACCTATCTTAAGATAAATTACAGGAATGTTGACCTTCTGCTCACATACGGGTAGCACAATTTGCAAAAATATTCTCGCTCACTTGTCTAAGCTTAGCAGCAGGAATTCTTTAGATTTCTTGCATGATATTTTCAATAAGTTTCTGTAGATTACACAGGGATTTCTGCTTAGGTGAATGAGTGAGAACACCTTTAACTTGTTACACTGCCTGTTCGAGAGCAGATGGTAAATATTTTCAGCATTTATTTAAAGTAAGGACTCCAGTGCACCTTTTCTGGCACCACTTTTCCCAGTGATTTTCGGATATCATGGGCAGTGGAGAGAGGCCGCAAGAAAAAAAAAAAACTTAATGATCCTGTATTGCTTATAGAAACCATGGAACCTAAGCAGTCTGCTGCTCTGTTGGTTAAATTTAAGAGTTTTCAATATTTAGCCCTCATTCTGCACAAAAATAAAGAAATATTTCAAACCTCAAACTTCTAGTAATAATGCATAATTTGGTTTGGTTTAGTTTGGTTCTCCACTCAGAAGTGTCACATTTATGTCACAGATTGACTTGCAATTTCTTAGAGCAAAAATACATTGAAAATAAAATTGCTCATGTTCCAGCTTTCTCTCCTATGTGATGGAGAAAATTGTAAAGTTTTAAGCTGTAATAGCTGTCTTTAGATCTGTCATTCAGTAAATGATCAGCTATCTAGCACTATGCCAGGCACTGATAATGAACTTTGGCTCACACTGAAAATACAAATATCTGTGCACAATGTGATGTTGAAAATGAGTCGGAATAGTAACACTCACCTCACTTATATGTAATTGTTCAAAACATATGTTTCAAGGGCAATTGACCTCTTCTTCAGTTGAAGTCCGACTGATGGCTGCTATTTGTGCTCTGTGGTCTATTTTAAAGAAGAACGCTACTTGCCGACATACGCTTTTTGAACCTATGCCTAAGACACCGCGTAACGCCGATTTTTGTCAGAAAATTCATAAAATTTGACAACAACAGTATGATACAAAAAGCCGCAGATAGGAAAGTTATCACACTTGCAAGGAAAAAACACTATGCCACGCTAAATAAATTAGAACTCCAGCTATACGCGTCACATATGAAACTTGTGCAAAATGTAGGGGACATCATTTGGAATAACATTCAACAAAATCTTTTAGAAAAACTCAATAGAATAATGCACGAAAAAACAATGAAACTTAAAAAGAAATTGGAGAAACTAATTAGCAAAACGACGCGGAAAAACCAAACCCAACTCAATATACAGTCAAACAAACCAACTAATGTGAACGTAGTAAATCTTTCGGAAGAAACCTTCAATAACGAAGAAATTACATTTTTAAACAAGGGCTTCAAAACTTGCACTCAATTCTCGACCAACGTACAAGATTATATAGCGGACATAGAAATAGCTACAAAAGAACTAAACCGGACCGATCAATTAACAATAAAGAAAGAAGTTGCACCTATACTGCAGGAAATCAAAGACACAAAAATACAGAAGAACAAACATAAACAAATAATCAGGTCCTTAAACAAAAAACCGGTAGTTTTCTTAAAAGCAGATAAGGGAAACACAACAGTCATAATGGACAAAAAAGGTTACATTTCAAAAGTAGAAACCCTTTTAGAGAATAAAGAATATACAGAAATAAGTAAAAACCCATTAAACACACTGATAACATCCTTAAAACATATGATAGAAAGAACAGAAGTTATACCTAAACTAGAAAAATTCAAAATGAAAGAAGCAAACCCAACTCTACCACGTCTTTATGCTTTGCCAAAAATCCACAAACCGGACAAACCCATGAGACCAATAGTCAATTGCATAAACTCTCCAACCTACAAATTATCTAAGTGGTTAGTTAACAAATTCAATAGCTTCCCCGAACACAACCACCTTTCCATTAAAAACTCCATAGAACTAATAAAACATCTAGAAGAGTACAAAGTTTCAAACAATGAGTTGTTGGTTTCGTTTGATGTGAAATCATTATTCACCAGCATCCCAGTCGACAAGTTACTTGAAACCTTCAAAGCATGGCTCAGGGGCATTGGCTTAAACCAGAAAGAAATAGAAGACTTCCATACTTTAACAGAACTTTGCATCAACCAGAATTATTTCCAATTCAATGGTAGATTTTACAGACAATCATCAGGCTTAGCGATGGGTAACCCACTTTCGCCCTTTTTAGCAAATCTGTACATGGGACGACTTGAAGTACATATAACCTCCAGTTTTCCGAATATATTCAAAAAATGGTTTAGATATGTTGATGATGTTTTTGCGGTGGTCCCCAAAAAATTAGCAGAAGACTCTCTAAAATTACTAAACCTACAGGACAGGTACATACAATTCACAATGGAAACAGAAAAAGACCAAATGCTACCATACCTGGACCTAAAACTAACACGGAAAGAACAAAAGATCACTTATGGCATCTACAGGAAGACCACACATACAGACAATTACATAAAACAGAATAGTTTCAACCCAGAACCTCATAAACAGGCAGTCTTCAACAGTTCAGTACACAGACTCCTCAGCATCCCACTTGACCCAGAAGAGTACAACACAGAATACCTCCAACTAAGACATATAGCCTCAGCCAATGGTTTTAACCCAGACATCATTGACCAAAAAATTAAAAAACATAAGGAGAAATTAACCTTAAAACAAATCACCACTTTGTCCATACAAAAACCGAAAGTTATATATAAAAAATTCACCTATCACCCAACAGCAGATAGGAAATTCAAAAAAATTTTCAAGAAATACAATATAAGTTTAGCTTCAAGTAACCAATTCAACATAAAAAATGCATTGAAAACAGACATTAAAGACCCCATACCTACAAACCAGAGATCAGGCATCTACAGAATTGATTGCAAGGACTGCAAATCATGTTACATTGGCCAAACAAAAAGAAGACTGGAAACAAGGCTAAAGGAACATTTCAGACATATCAAACAGAAACAAACAGATAAATCGGCAGTAGCATACCATTTTTGGACATCACATCATGAAATACAAAATGACATAAAATTGCTAAAACCTGTAAACAACCCGGCAGAACTTACAGTTTGGGAGAATATTCTCATTACACAACAAAAAGACCAACTGATGAATTTTGAAATACCGCCACATGATTTTGAACTTCTACTGAGAACACCAGATGGCTCCACCGTAATAGACCACAGAGCACAAATAGCAGCCATCAGTCGGACTTCAACTGAAGAAGAGGGCAATTGCCCTTGAAACATATGTTTTGAACAATTACATATAAGTGAGGTGAGTGTTACTATTCCGACTCATTTTCAACATCACATTGATTAAAACTTCACTTGTCTCAAACTTCTGAGTTATTTAATCTGTGCACAAGATCAAATTAAAGATAGTTTGCAACCAAGAGTTCATTCAGAAAAGAGAATATCTGCTGTAGAAATGTTTCATTAAATAAAATAAATAAAAAAAAAAAAAAGAAATGAAAGATAAACATTGCTCATTTTTTAAATTTCCTACATTTAATGTATTTTAAACACTGGCATATGCAAGGAATTAATCATCATCTGTGAACCATTCTAATTTGGAAATATTTTTTTTTCTTGTCATACTTGAACCTATGGGAGAGAAATCTAGGACATGCATATTTTTATTTTCTCTCTACTTAATTTCACTAAACAAAATACCACCTTAATCTACAACATTAAAGTGACAAATTCCCCTTGTTAATACTACTTATTGAAGAACAGTAGTATTCTGGTAGATTAAAATTTCTGCCATTAGACAATGGTTATTATTTTAGTGCCATGATTTATTATTAACAACTGTATAATAAATTATATCCTATTTAAAAGTAATGTATTATTATTTGTTAAATAAATCATACAGTAAGCAATATACAGTTTTCAGTATACTCACTCTGCCCTTTCTGCGAGATGCCTCATAGGTGACATCACCTTTTGGTTCTTCACCTGTTCTTGCTCCCTCATAATGCAAAATTGCTACTTGATGAGCAGAAGTGAAGTGTTCATCACAGTCCATCAGTCCTCGGAATCTTATCCAGTAATTTCCAATGGCTTGGTTTGCATTTAAGACAAAATCAAATCTTTCCCCAGCATAGCTCACCAACGATGCAGCTGAAAATCCAATTTTGTATCATATATTAATGCTAATGTCTACTTGATATTGGCTACATTTTTTTTTCTGTTTGTTTTATTTAAATTAAAAGTGTCATTTTACATTTACAACAAACACATTCCTAATTTGATAGCTTCGTATCTAATTGTTCATCAATATGAAAATAATTGAACTGTTCTGGAACAACTTTTCTCACAAATTTGAGAAGTAGATACTCAAGACACAAAATGCAAGACACTAACAGCTGCTTACCCCAGGGAGATAGGTTAGATCTTATACTACATTAATGGCCGGTTGTACCAACTCGGAATAAATCCTGGAATAGTTATTCTTGGAATACACTATTCACGGTATAAATGTGGTGCTGGGTTGTACAATGCAATTTTATTCCTTAGATATCTCTATATTGGTAGTCATTCATGGCCAACTTGATATGTAATTACTGCTTTATTTTGCTGAAAATTTGCATTGTTTTCACAATCAGCTGTTCCTAAACTATGTATTATTTCTTATTTTAACTACTTACGATACTGTGAAATAATTATGAATGTTCACAAGCGTGTTCGGATGTAGAATTGCTATACACTTTACAAAACATAATCACACATGTATACTGCGACTTCTTGCGATAAGTTAGGAATATGGGAGTGAAACCTTACCGTATGTGCAAAGTTGTATCTTGTGCTGATATATGACATATTTCCGTTTCTGTACTCAAAACAGCTAACGTACTTAGCCTGATTTCTGCATTTTATTCATTAAAATACTTAGTAAGCGAATTTTGAAAATTACATTTTAGTTTTGCCAATGCCACTATCAACTTAAGATATGCATAATTGAATCGTTGCACCAAGATAAGTACAAAAACAATTTGCTATACAGGTATTATTAACCAACAGAAATATTAGTAGTTATGTCGAATAGTACATTAAACCGTTCCCATTACAGTTGGCACTTTGATGATGGCAATATTTAATACAGCAGCTAGAAATTATCAACCAAACCAATAAACCTGAGAACATTATATTTTATGGAAAGGTATTCTCTATTCACTCAAAATTGTCTCTAATGTACTAAACCTAAAGCATATAATACGAAAAATTATGAATTTATTGTAAAATAATATAGCTAGATTTACGAGCTCTGAAGGCATCTTCTAATCTGGGTATCTCCTCCCTAAATCACAAAGCTTGTAGTGTTATCTCTTTTAAACTTGCACATAATTTCCAAAATCTGAATGTAGTACAGAATGTTGCCAACATTAATACTTGTTTTTATTAAAATCTGGACATCTATTACAACACGTGCTTCACTTGGTCATTGTGTAGATTAAGTACAGCAGGGTACTCCATCTACACCATGACCAAGTGAAGCACGTGTTGGTAATAGATGTCCAGATTTTAATAAAATTGACAGCTTCACTGTATGTAATGGCTTTTTTAACATTTTAAAATTAATACTTGTGGTTATCTTACGTTTTGAAGTATATTGCCCAAGAAGTAACCTATCCTTTGTATTTCATCAATAAAATGTAACCTCACTCTTTACAACGCTATGCATTGTGCTGGTGAATTGCTGCTTGGGTTGGATTAAATTTAATCGTGTCCATAAAAATAGAGGGATTTTGATGATAATATTGTAGGTAGATTTTATTCTTTTATAAATGAAACTTATTTTAACTAGCTTCTTGTAATATTTATCTTATAACCACTAAGTGTCTGTGTGATATTCTTTCTCAACTTTAATCTCACTATAGCTGTGTACATTTATCGGACTATCTCTACAACATATTGTATTTACGTATATGTCCTAAAAAACATACTATTAAGAAATTAATCATTTATATCGTCAAATATGGGTCAAAATTGTGTCGCGTACCCAAGCAGCCATTTTCCTTTTTATACTCTATTCTCGGAATAGCAGCTTATCCCCGCAAGGAATCACGGAATAAGTTATTCCAGGTTTATTCCCTAGATAGTCTCTATTCCGTTGTTGTACAACACAATTTTGCACATAACCATGGAATAATGCCTAACAGAGGTTTATTCCGAGTTCGTACAACTGGCCCTAAGTGGTTGATCTAATAGATGCTTAAATGTGAAGCCCAGGACTTAAAGTGCATTGACATTGTAAATTGCCATTCGAGTGTGTCATCTTAGAATAAATTTGAGATCTACTTATGGCTCAGGAGAGAAAAATTGAATCAGATGGGAAATTTAACATCATAAAGGAAACTGTGATATAAGTTAAATCCAATTTCAATGATCTCATTAAAAATTCTGAGATCCATTCTCATAATATGCAGAATAAAAATAAATTGTATATTCCTACTCATAAAACTAAACTGTTTGAAAAGTTGTTTAAATATAATAGCTCAAAACTCTATAATAATTTACCACCTAGGGTCTGTTAAAAAATTCAAAGCTGACTTCAATAAATTCTTACTTTCTAACCAATTTTACTCAGTTGAGGAATTTAATCAATATTGTGTACCTACAAATAAGTTGCTCAAAGCAACAGAATGTTTAAAATCTAAATAAATGCTGAGCTCCATTTTCCCATATACTCAATGCCAAAATGATGTTCTAATTAGTTAACAGATTTTTTGAAATTGCTTAGTTAAGTAGTTCATTAGGAATATGTGCTATGTTTACTATTTTACTTTTGCAGTATACAAACTCTTGTTTTGCATAAATGATATGACAAATTTAGGTCTGCAAGGTATTTTTGTGACATATGCAAATATTTTTCATTAACATTATTTATGCGACTGCATTTATTGTATCCATGTATTTACATTTTTTGTTAGATTTGAAGTGTCCAATAACTTGTATATGTATCAAAGGATAAATTAATATGTATAAATGTTTCCATGGTAGTTTAGGGCAACCAAACAGAAACTGAAAGATCTGTGGCTCAAATCCCAGCTATGGTATTGAGTTTTTTCAGTCTGATTCTATCTTTCCAACCTAGATTATACATTGCTTGAATATGACACATTGAAATGTTATACTGCCTCTATGCTGCTCTTAAAGACTATGCATTATATTAAATGGATTATTTTGTTGCATGTTCATTTTGAAATTGAATGCATAGTGGTATAGGTTTAGCATTCACTAATAAATAGCCTGGATTTGCATAAAAACTTTCTACATATGATGCACATATTAACACTGTCAACCTGCAAAATTTACACTTCTCAAATAAGGTTGTATCAATATTGCCATTTCAAACCCATACACTACCCAATGAAAATCCTTCTGATAGCAGCAGTTGTGATTGACATTAGCGGGTGTGTCATCTGCTGGCAGGGACTCATCAGGTTGCTGACCAATCATAGTGTAAGAATGCAATCAGAGATGTAATGTCATCGGCACTTCAACACCTATGTGATTCAGTGGAAATTTATGCGCACATTCTCATGCTTGACTGATTAACACATTGAAGCCCAAGCCCGACTATAGCTCGGGCTGGCAAAATGTTCATGAGGCCCGCGCTCAAGGATAGCTTGGGCAGATATTTGGTTGTCTGATTTGTGCTACCATCTGTCCTTGCTTTAGTCAACTATTAGGAAATTTAGGAGAGTTAGTAATATTGGTTGCTCACGGGTAGTCCCACCATTTTCCTTGATGGTGTTGATCTATTTGTTACGTTTTGTAAACGTTAAACTGCTTTTTCCTCGACCTCTGTGAACTGAAGCTGAAATTCAGTATACAAATAAAGCTCTGGAAAATTCTGATTCCGAGGTAGAATTTTTCGAACTTTCAATAAATGGAGTGTAACTTGCTTTACGCAGATTTTTTCAAACTCATATTTGATAATTGTTGCAAATTTAAAATAAAACATTAATACGGAAGTTATGACTATTTTCTAACATGTTGAGAAATCCTTGAATACCGTACTTTTAGATTGTCCCAATACTTTTTGGCAGATCTGATTGATGTACTGTAAATAATAACTCAAAGTAGGCATAAAAACCCTGGGTTTCTTGGCCCTTCCATTAAAGAAACGCCTGGGCTTCAATGTGTTAATGTTTGATTTCATTCTGTGAAAAGTTGGTTGTGTTATACATAGTGATTCCATAGGGATTTACATTTACAATCGTCACTATCTTTTATATATCATGGACATTGCTCTTATCCTCATCCTAGAACTACCACGAGTGACATGTTATTTGAAAATGTCTTAAGAGCCCTGATAAGTTGAGGTTACTGTAGTGAAGTACAGGACCCGATGTTGAAAGGAATATATGAGGTAACTAGTAAGAGATGGGGAAAAGTAGTTCAACATATGAGAAGTGTCATAGAAAATGAAGAGAAGAAGACATTTTAGAGGAAGCAGTGGAAGTGTGCTACTGCAGATGGACAGTGAGTATATATGGCAACAACATACTGATACGGCCATATGTCAGCAGGAATGTCAATCACAAGGTAATTTCCCACCAAAAAAGGTGACAGCATAAAGTTCTCAAAGGGAAATAACATTTTAAGGCAACCATTATGATGCCATTGTTTTATGGTGAGGCCACAAATATCCTACATGCATAAGCACACTGCAGCGACCTTGGTATTTTCCACTGCACAACTATACCCCTGTTGCTGAATCATTATACTTGGCAGCTAGAAGTTACGTTGGTACACTCATAAAATTGATAAAAAACTTTACCCGATAAGGTATATAAATGTTTAGTTAACCATTTATATAGGGTCATTAAATTATAAAGCAACAACCTCTCTCGGCCTCTCTCCAATGAGCAACAGGTCCAAGAGTCGCTAGGATAGTGGAGCAGGCAAAGGTGCCCTGGAGTCCTTACCTTAAATAAATGCTGAAAATATTGACCATCTGCTCCCAAACAGGTAGTATAACAAGTTAAAGATATTCTTGCTCATTCTCCTAAGCTTAGCAGCAGAAATCCCTGTGTAATCTATAGAAATTTAGTAACAACGTCATGCAAGAAATCACAATCATTCCTGCTGCTAAGCTTAGATGAGTGAGTAGGAATATTTTAGCAAATTGTGCTGCCTGCATGTGAGTATATGGTCAACATTTTCGTAAGTTATCTTAAGATACGTATTTTAGTGAGACTTTGCTGGCACCACTTTTCTAGCAACTCTCAGATCTCTCACAAAGTGGAAAGAGGTTGCAACAGGAGCTACCTTATAATTTAATGAACCTATATATATTTTTTCATTATACAAAATTTGAAGTGTGACAGAGTCGCAAAAACAATTCCTATCACCAAGTGATTTGTGAAACACAATCCTTTGTGTTAAGGTATGCCACTTAACAACCAGGTATTTGAATTATTGAGGACCCGGAAGTTCTTTGAACAGGAAGAGGAATGTTAATCGTATCCCTCTATTCCAATGATACAACAGAAAAATGCTAATAATATAGCAAACTGCAGCAGCTTTTGGATTATACACCAGAACTGCTGTTAGCAAAAGAGTGAAACATGATGGCAATGATGACGATGATGATGTTTCAGATGATGATAACAGACATTTGGAAGCAATTGAGCCTTTACAGTTTTAAAGCATTTTGTTATACCATGCTTATATCTGTTTCATTTCTCTTCTTGTAACAAGCAAATTCACATAATTTGTTCTATATTGTTGGAAGAAGGTAATTTATTGCACATGCATTGCAATATATTATGATGTGTTATTTTCATTTAACAGTAATGATAACAACTTAATGTTATTCATCAGAAGTCACTACTATGTACACTGTTTATACATGCCTTTCAACTTGATAGAAAGATTTATAGATGTTGTTAATTAGCAAATCTAGCATCATCACAACCGCAATATAGCAAACAATACACAAAACCACCCAAACTGTCAATTCCAAGAATTCATCGGCAGGGGTATAGACCAGCATATTTTAACTCTGTTTTAAACATTTCAATAACACTTCAGCTTATGTATTCCTCCTGTGCCAACAATGAAATGTGGAATGAGATTAATTCTGCAAGCATTTATCTGAATTAATATGATCTAGATAGAAAACAATTTTAGTAAGAATAACTTTTAGAAACTATATGAAAATAAATAATAGTTGGTAATGAAAGTCAAGTTGCCCATCATATTCTTGGTATATGTAATTTATCAATAAATAATTCATGTACTCATAACAATTACACTGTAACTCACCTTGCACTGGCTTAATATCAAAACCATCACTGCCGATAACTGTTAAAGTGTGATTATCTACTGACATCTCTATAGGGCAATTCAGAAATCCAGTATTGATGAGGCGGAACCTGTACCTATATCCCTGTAATAACAACAATAATAATATTAATAATAATGATGATGATGATTTGTATTGTATTGTATTTATTTTCATCCAAAGAAACACGATACATGTTGTAGGACATGTCAATTTAAGATACAAGAAAAAACAAACTTATATGAAGATGCATACAAGATTAAAATACAGAAATATAAGATTTAACAAATTTTAAATATAAAAGGAAATAATATACAGAATTGAGTCATAAATTTACACCAGTTCCTGATGTATAATTCATCTACACTAAAAAAGCTATCATCCAATAAGAATTTAAACAAAACTTTTATGAATTTTAGCTGGGATTCAATGTTCTTTATATATTGGGGTAGTTTGTTGTATTAATGTAGACCAGCATATGTGAAGCTATTTTCATACAGTTTGGTTCTATGTGAATTTACAAATAAATTTTTCTTTCAAAACTTGCAAATATGCATAGAAGCTTGTGACAGTGATTTGATTAAATGAAAAATAAAAGAATTTGAGTCGGTTTTTGTAACACAAATATCACTTATTTTTACTTACTGGTGACCAGTTTCGGGTAACAATTGTTCCCATTTTCAACCCTTAATTCCGACATCTTAAAAATGGAAACAATTGTTACCCAGAACTGGTCCCCAGTAAGTAAAAATAAGTGATGTTTGTCTTACAAAAACCGACTCAAATACTTTTATTTTTTATTCAAATTTTTCTTAACCCTAGTGTTATATGTATGAACTTCAGCATTTTGTTTTGCTGTATATATAACAGTGGTTCATCATACTTTTGTTTGTAATGGCAATCCCTGGATTGGGGAAGCTGAAAGTTACATCAATCTTTCAATTATGTAGCTCAACAAGGTTTTGGGATCTAGGAAGGCATTATTATTACACATAATGTACCGATTATGTTGGTGAAAACAGTGTGTTGTTAGATTGTAAACATTTTCATTAGCTTCTGTGAGAATTGTCAATCACGATTTTATCGTAATGCCACTTTCATACATTTTAACTCTTTCCAGCAGGAAAGTCTGTACACTTTCTACTTGCCATAGAGATAGGTTTTTGGGAGTGTTTTACAGCCTTATCTTTACACTCCAAAATGCTAAATTAATTCCAAATTTAATTTCTCTAGCCGGTGTTTGTTTTATTGGTTGAAAAATGGCATTATCTAGCAAAAGGTTACCAAAGAAGAAATAGGAGCTGCAGTCCACAATACATTAGAAGAAAGCGAGTGATTTTGAATTTTAGACCTTGATGAAGGCATTCCTGATATTGACGTAAGAGAGGAAGATATATAGCTTCAGCAATGAAAATGCATCAAATAACAACAGCCCTTGCATGCATGCAAATAATCAGAGTACTTATCAAACTGGATTTACGGAGGTGTATCCAGACGACGCATAAAATGTAAATCAGCCATTCAGCTATGCAACAACACAAGTGCTAAATTCTACAGTAATCTATGTTATGTTGGTAACCTATTGTATTATGACATTTTCATTATTGGTTGTATTGTGCTAATGTGTTTGCGTATTTTTGCTGATTTTTTTCAATTTTCAGCCTTCAGGTTACATGTATTTATTTTGTGTAATTTAAAAAATAAAACACCAAAACACACCAGATTGCAGTTTTAGTAAAGAAATATTTGTGCTTTCTTTTCATTAGCCTGAACTTTCGTGTAGTAAGGTTTTGTATGCCTAATTGAGGAGGTGACACGCAAACACGTACATGTCCAAAATTTAAAAAAAATGAATTACGATATGTAATGGTAATTAGAGGATAAGCCGAATGTATATACATCATGCTATTGAAGCAAACCCAAATATATTCCGTTATACAAGCCTGTGAAAATGCGTGGTTCAAAGCAAACGCAAACATGTCCACGTATAAATTTCCTGCAAACAAGAACTAGTCCATACAACCAATAGGAGGCTGTGGTTTAAGTCACGTGATTTCCATTCCATTCAAGACCAAGTATTCCCGCGCAGAGCAGCTGGTATGATTATTGTCGCACTTCTGTGTTCTCATGTAATATTCTATTCTAATATCTAGTAACTGCAATTATTGGGTAAGCTTTTTAGTTAGCACGTGAAATGGATGAAGAACGTGTACTTGTGGAGACTGCAAACCAGGGTAGCAGAAAGAGGAATAGGAATGAATCGCAACGTGAAAAGGATAATGGGAAACGGTATATTGCACCAAGAGGCTTTGATTCTTTTCATGCACGTTCACACCAAAATAAACAGTTCTCTTGTCAGGAAATACACCCATGAGATGCACTCCATGATGTCGCTGAAAAATATTCAAAGAAAGCGACCTCGAAACAATGAAGGCGAAAGTAAACCTCGCAAATTTAATGTTAACTACACTCTTTTCGCACAAAATGGAAACATAGTATACCCAGTGTGCAAGAAATTTTTCATGCATATTACCTTACTCGGCTGAATAGTATAGCAAACAAAATAAAAGAATGAAAAGCAATAAAGGAATATAGAGGTGGAGATCGCATCAGTCATAAGTTTGCAGACAAAAAGAAAAGTGTTATACAATTTACAGGCTATCTGCATTGTACTGAAAGTCATTACAACTGACAAAAATCACAACGGCTGTATCTGCACAGCGAATTAAGTATAAAGAAACTAAGTGTGCTGTACAACAGATCTGTGGCTAAAGACAACAAAGTGTCTACATCTATGTTCCGTAGAATATTCGTGAATGAATATAACATTGGATTTAGAAGTCCTGCTTCAGATATCTGCAGTTTCTACGCAAGAATTGACGAGCAAATGAAGGTGGCTTCAAAAAAGGAAAAGATACAGCTTATCACACAGAAAAGGGTCCACAAAAAAGGGCAAATGCCTTCTATGAACTTTTACAAGAGCAGATGAACAGGCAATGGCTTTCCGTTTTGATTTGTAACAGGTCCAGCCACTGCCAAAGAGTCCTGTACAAGAAGCATTTTACTCCAGGCAGATAAGTTTTTACAGTCTGTGCATTGTCAGTGTGAAGTCCGTGAACCCTGTATTTTATACGTGGACAGAAGATTTGGCAGGCCATGGTGCAGCGCAAGTGGCTTCAGCCTTATTACATATTTTAAAATCTGTCGATTTTAAAGATAAAACTACTGAAACTTTTCTGTGACGGGTGTGGAGCTCTAAACAAGAAAAATATCATGCTTCACACACTCATGTATTTTCTTGGAATACATGACGGTCCGGTTGAATAAATACACTTCATTTTTCCAGTTCGAGGACACAGTTTCTTACCTGCTGACTGCGTTTTCGGTAAAGTGGAGAAACTTCTACGAAAGTTGTAACAAAAGAGGTCTATCAGTCTGTGGGTGAAGTAAGAAACCTTGGTGAAGATTGGAGAGTGATGGACATGAAATCACTATCTAAAGGCCTACGAAATTTAGATCACAGCAGTGAAATGAAATGCATTTTCATTAAAAAGTATCAAGCTATGGAAAGCATTCATATTGATGCATATACAAATGCATTCTACAAATCCCAGCAAGAGCTACCAGAGCGGAAATCTCTTCTGAAACGCGGATGGACCATGAAGAAACTCTTTTGCCAACCAATACCTGAAATACCCCTCAGCCATCCAATCCCAGATGCTAAGAAGAAAGATGTTGATGGTTTATTGAAAACTATTTTTGGAGAAGACTAAAGAAATCACAAAGATTTAAGATGGTATGCATCCATCATTGACTATTCCCACATCATGCAACACAGAGGCAGATGAAATTTCTTGTGACTGTTTAGAAGATGATTGTGGTTTAAGTGTGTGAGCTCAAGAACCTTTCTAATAATAAGCAATGCCATTATTGATATCATTCCATTTTGGTCATGATGCTTTAATTTATGTAATTAAATGATTCTAAAAAAAAACAAAATATCACAACTTTGTTAAAATTTCCAAACAAAGTCAAAGGTACTAAAGTGAGTTTATAGTTTTTTTTTCAATGATATGATATATTAAAATGCTATAAATACGTAATCTGATATACTATAAGAAACATTACTCAATAACATGCAAGCCATTAAGAAACAACGAGATATTTTACTTTCGAAATTCATTCAAAGGCGAACATGTCAAAATGGATCATGCAAACGAGAACATGTCCATATTTAAATGTAGTTTTTAAAGGAAAATTTTCAGTTTAGATTTATTTCACACACATGAATTGTTTTTTGGATACAAAATAAAGGCGTTTGCCTATTAATATGTTGTTTCCAATAATATGTATAGTTGAGATACATTTTATGTTGATTGTGAAAAACTGTATTTAATGGACATGTTCGCCTTTCCGTGTCACCTCCTCAATTATTGATTTTAGAATTTTCTGTTTTATTTTCAAAATTTTCTTTTGTTTTTATTTTTTTAAAATATTGAACAGGCTTCTCATACATATAATAAATATTATACAGTACAAAAATGGGTTTAAAAAAACTAAAAAGATTCAGCTCTCTTGGTCATTTGGTACTCATTTTATTACTAATAATTTAAAACCCAGCATTCTGTTTTAAAATAGCTTGGCACATTTCACACAGCATTTTGTTACTCGGGCTGGCACTAAAAGGGTTAAACAATGAAGTGAAGACATGGATGTATTAATTCCCCAGATTAGTTTTGAGAATTCACAACTAGTAAACAAAGGAAACCAATTACAACACCACTGAACAATAGCATATCACCTGTATTTTGGCTGTCCACTTGGTGACCAAGACAAAAGGTTCTGCACCACAAAAGTTGCATCTGATGCTAAAAGGGGCTAAAAGGGAAGAAATACCATATGCCATTTGCAGTTCCAATGATATTATCTGAATAAAACAATCATACCATGACTTATCTCTGCATAACCAAAATAATAAGTATTTCATTAAAAAATAAGCAGAGAATCTCACATTTGGATTCAGCCATCAACCCAGGACCTCATGGAAATGACTTGCCAATACCCGTAGTTCCTTCAAATGGGCATTGGCAAGAAGTTTCAGATACAGAGGGCGCTAAATCAGGCAAAACTGTAAGGTTTCAACACCACGCGAATCATCTACAGCGCTATGGAAGAAAGAAGTCCAAATTTTCCTTCACAAAACCAACTTAATGACTCAGTGCCCGACATATACCAGTCAAAGCAGGATGCTGAATTCCTGACTTCAACAATTTAGTGATGAAATGTAGTAAATTTCATATATTATGTTTATGTTTTGTATATTACATAAATAAGAACTTCAAATTTCAGAATTCTAATCAGGTACATTCAACCAAATCTAGGGAAATCATCTAGCTCTACCTCACTAATGAGCCATCATCTCAGAATATACTTGATATAGACGTCTGATGTTTTTACAGGATGTTTATGCATCTTTTCTGAGTGCAGTACTCTGTTTTGATGACACATATTTTGTAAAATAGCTTTTAAAAAATACATGATTTCCTTTGAGAACCTCTAAAAGCAATCACAATGTTCACATTATCATTGCATTACCTGCACTAATATAGTATTCATTTGATATGGACTGACGACACTCATTTATAAGAAAGTGTGTCATAATAAAAGAACTATAGGTGACATTCAAAATCAATATGGCCAAATTACTATAAATCAGACATTTCAAGTTAGTTCCTTCAAGTTGTTACAAATTTGTAGAGTTGTGTTATTATTAATTATATAGGGTCATTAGATAATAAGTTAAACCCTCTCTCCACTGCATGAGAGAATCAGGAGTTGCCGGGAAAGTGGTGCTGGCAAAGAAACACTGGAGTCCTTACCTTGAACAAATGCTGAAAATATTGACCATCTGCTCCCAAACAGGCAGTATAACAAGTTAAAAATGTTCTCGCTCATTCACCTAAACTCAGCAGCAGAAGTCCCTGTGTAATCTTCAGAAATAACATCATGCAAGAAATCACAAGCATTCCTGCTGCTAAGCTTAGACAAGTGAGCGAGAATATTTTCGCAAATTGTGCTGTTCGTATGTGATCAGAAGGTACTCAACATTTCTGTAATTTGCCTTAAGATAGTATTTCAGTGTGTCTTTGCCAGCACCACTTTCCCGATGACACTCAAATCTCTTGTGCAATGGAGAGAGGTCGCGATGGGTTACTTTATAATTTAACGACCCTATATGACAATATGTATCACATTTTATCAGCTGATGTAAATGATAATAATTGAGAATAGATCTTGGTTTGGTCTCCTGTTGAAATAGATTGCCTATTAGAATGTACAGTGACATCAGAGCTTTGGTGTTATCTGAACAGTCCATTGCCTTGTACAACATGTGTGGAGCCTGTTTCGAACTGGTCATAGTGAAGCATAACAGATTCATAGTACTCTCTAGTTACTGTGTTCTTTAATTTAAAAGAGATTAGTGCTATACAATGAAAAACTATGCTGAAGATAAAGATGTCTAGAACTGTTAGGTGCCTTATCACCTACTAGACTATGGCTAATACACCCGAAAAATTCATTCTTTTGGATAAACGCTGGCCGTGAAAGCCTAAGCTTTTATATTAACCTGAAAACATACCATGTCTGCTAATATTATGGGATGTCTTTCCACAATACATGATACTCATGTCAATTTATTAAAAACAAAACAAACAAACAAAAAATCTATTTCATTATCAGTTGAATTTAGTATATATGTAAAAGTATGACTATTGGTAAGTGAGCCTCATGAAAGTATAAAGAAAAGACTTTAAGAACTTGCAGTACATAATAGTCTGTTAATAAAATTGAGAGTCATACCTGCTGGACAGCAAATGTGGCAACTGGCACTTGTACTTCAATTTGGCGATTGGTGGCAATATCCTGGTGATGAAAATACCTTCCTCTGCCATTCACTAGCAGTGTGTAAGGTTTATTGTTGCCACCAGAATGGTGATGTGCCAGAAACTTGCTCAATCCTATTTCATAACCCCAATCAAGAATATGTACAATGTGTTCTGATAAATCAAAATCATAAAGCTTGCTGTGAAGGTCTTGACTGGCTGGAGATCTAACAATAAATGCACCAAATATTCCATCAGCTCTCTGACAGCCTATAGATAAAACAAAAATGGTTATTACAAACTTGATAATACAGTGTATTTAGATAGAGAGAAGGAAATAAAAAGGAACAACATCTAAAAAGAATGCTGCACTAACAAAATTATCTTGTGTTTTCAAATGGTGTACCAGAAATAACTAGGTGCACCACAAACATTGAAGAGTACATCATAAATTAAAGATAAAGTGTCTTGTGCATAAAACTTCTAAAGATACGTCAAGTTATTTTTTCTACCTATTTTGTATGACAATACATATTAAAGTTTATATTACTTTCATGAATCTAGACCCCTTAAATTGAAGATAGCTGTATGTTACAGCATTCAATTTAAAAAAACAACAGGAGTACATTAAGAACAATTTTAATGAAAGGGTGTTTTGGAACAGTGATACGTATGAATAGAATATTTTTGAGTTGGGTTTGTAACACTTAAGTATCACTTACGTATAATTTTTCCAGAACGGTTTCGATGCCATGTGGGCATCATTGTTAATGATTTCCAACTGAATTTCCACAGGGTGTTCTATGCTGAGGTATGACGGTCCCTGGTGGCTGGGTGACAAACTTCCACAACATATTTTGTGGCGGCAATTCAAAGTTGAATACATGGTGTTGGTTTTTAATGATATGGAGTTTTTCCCAGACATCAAGCTCTGCAACATATCTGGCAGATTTTACAACGTGGTGGTCTACTAACCATGAAATAGTACCTAACATACACCTAGTAAAACCCGCCAGATATGCAGCAGAGCTGGATGTCTGGGAAAAAATCCATATCATTGAAAACCTACACCATGTATTAAACTTTGAATTGCCGCTACAAAATATATTGTAGAAGTTCCTCATCCAGCCACCAGGGACCGTCACACCTCAACATAGAACACTGTGTGGAAATTCAGTTGGAAACCATCGACAATGATGCCCACATGGCATCGAAACCAGTCTGGAAAAACGATACGTAAGTGATACTTAAGTGTTACAAACCCAACTCAGGAATACTTTATTCAGTATTTGTGCAAGTATTAGGTAACCCCTGTCATGGCCTCTCTTCAATGTGCAAGAGATCCGAGAGTCGTCGGGAAAGTGGTGCTGGCAAAGGCGCACTAAAATACATATCTTAAGATAAATTACTGAAATGTTGACCTTCTGCTCACATACAGGCAGCACTCACTTATCTAAGCTTAGCAGCAGGAACCTTTGTGATTTCTTGCATGATGTTATCACTAAGTTTCTGTAGATTACACAGGGATTTCTGCAGCTGAGCTTAGGTTAATGAACAAGAACATCTTTAACTTGTTATACTGCCTGTTTGGGAGCAGATGGTTAAGATTTTCAGTATATTTACTTAAGGTAAGGACTCCAGTGTACCCTTTTCGGCATCACTTTCCCGGCAACTCTGGGATCTCTCATGCAGTAGAGAGAGAGGCTGCAAGAGGGGTTACCTTATATTTTAACAAATAGAGCTTTATTGGGGGAAGGTGTTTGAAAGTGTCAAATCTATATAAAATTTAAAATTTTAGACCACTTGCAAGTGAAACATAAACACTGCGCACACACACACACACACACACACACACACGCACACACACACACACACACACACACACACACATACCAATATGGGTGGATCAGTTGATTAGGCAACCCTATGATCCCAAGGTTGCAGGTTCGAACCCTGCCAGACAAATGTGTTTTTTTAAGTGTGCTTAAAAGCAGCTGTCACATGTCAGTAAATTTACTGGCATGTAAACAAACTCCTGTGGCATGAAATTCTGGCACACCAGCAATGCTGATATGATGCTGGCTATTGGAATGTCATTAAGGAACAAATATTTTTGTTTCTAGACACACTTGCAATAGTTATTATTTTAAATAAGTACATTCTTTGGGTTTTGAGATAGAAATCTCCCCTTTCTGTGTGACTTATCTAGAAATATGTATAGGGATCCCTAAAAAGTGGATTTTGAAAAACCCTCCGCTGCATCCAACCTAAACCAAACTGCACATTCGACCCTAAATCCCAACACCAGAAACCCAGCTCCACTGACCAATGCAATCCCTCCACCCCATCCTGCTCAACCCAACAACCCAACCCCCCCGGTTACCCAAATCCCTGCTCTTACCCACACCCCGGCAGAACTCCGTAACACCCTTCTCCCTCCAACCATTTCCGCTACCCAGCTCCAGCAATCCCTCCTCTTCCCAAGGATGATCTGGTACCAGGCACGTCACGAGGCTGTGAACATACTCATCCAGCTCCTTACCCAACCTCAAAACACCCACACTCTCCTCTCCACTTACTCCGGCTTCTTTGCCCTCTTCACTGACCCGGAAGCCAACCTTTTT
>JAUKNX010000383.1:0-31519 GCA_030762935.1 Hymenopus coronatus | reverse complement strand
AAATACTTGAGGTTTTCTCATACAGCAACTTGTCAAGTACTGTTCATGCAAAGAGAACGAATTTCAATCACCCTTTAACCACCATTGAAAAGATTTGACTATCACTTTAGCCTAAAGTGTTCCCTAATTTCCCTTTTATTTTTAAGGAACGAAGTAATGAGACTTTATGCTAACGTTTTTTTGGATTGGCATGAGGTAGAGTAAACTTTAAGAAGAAATTGTTACAGAGATATAGAGAAAGTCACTTGAATGGAGAATATCAGAATTTAACGAAAACTTTTATTACTTGTGTGTGTGCGTGTGCGTGCGCGTGTGCGTGTGCGTGTGCGTGGGCGTGTGCGTGTGCGTGTGCGTGGGCGTGTGCGTGTGCGTGCGCGTGTGCGTGTGTTGGTGGGTCAGTCGGTTGGCTGAAAAGCAAAAATAGTATTTATGTTCAGCATCATAAGAGTTTCAAGAAAGCTCCTCAATTTTAAATATATTACTCTCAATTAAAATGTCTATTGATTTTTGATTGAAATAATATGTTCAATGTGTTTTCATGAAACATTGAAATCCAGCCTCTAAATTGTGCTGGAAGTAGCCTGTGACCTCTATTGCATTCTGAATGAATTTTGCACCGTAAGAGATAAGAAATATCTTACTTCACAAAAAACAAAAGGATGATCTCGTGAAAAGACAATGCATGACAAATACACTTTTTTGAGGGGTAAACTCTTTCTCAGATTTTTATTTTCATTTATTTTAATTTTCAAACAGTTATAGCTTTCCAAAATGGGAATTAGTTATTCGTTTCCTCTCTCTTTTGCCTGTCTTGGTCATGCAAAAATAACAGAGTTTCAAATTCACTATGTAGCCACACGCCTTTACGGCATTTGAAATTGCTAGAGCCTTCTGTATCCACTTAATCCTGTTGCAGCTACAAGGTAATGTTATAATGTTTCTTTGAATTAGAAGTGTTTATCAGCAAGTGTTTGTCTCGATTAACATGGAGTAGATAAAACAAAATGCTTAAGGCGATGCATATGTGAAATTCGACAAAAAGTGTGAAAATTCAACATTTTATTTTTCATAATAAAACAATATGCATACTCTAATTTTAAGAAAACATAGTTTTTTCCACTTGACGCACTTTAACATAAATTAAGTGAAGCTTCAAATATGAAGGTGCATGCTTATTAATAGGCTGGCCCAATTCTAAACCTTGCTTTTTTACAATTTGTTTTCAACATCTTTCCATATTCAAAAATGCTCCACATGAAGCAGTTTTTACTTATTTGTTTCAAAATGTTTATTCTGCCTTTAAAAGTGCATTAAAGAAAATGGTCATACTGTTTACCAAATTTTTGCTACAATTTTGAGAAATAAATTATTAAGTTTTGGAAAATCAAGAGTTTCGGTGAGTATGAAAAGTAAAATTCCTTCTACAGTAATTAGGGTTAATATAAAAGTGTGATATAGCAGATCTATTTGTAAACTTACTTACTGTAAAATTTTAATATATTTGTGAATATTTTTAAAAATGCATCACGTGGATCATTTGCATTTGAACAATAAACTTAGACACTAAATAGCTGTTATTTAAATAGGCATGGAGGATAGAATTTTGATACATGGATAAACACCACTGCTGTTGCGCATAATGAATTTTAATACGATAACTTGTACACTGTGGATTTTCCAAATATCACAGATGCATCAGCCTAATAAAAGAGTTGGTAGCACAAATAGAGCTGGGTGGAGTAGCAAGTAAGGTAAAGATTTTGGAAAGGGATTTGAAATTTTGGTATAGATATTGAACTTGGAAGGAACGAATTTGTTAAAACAGTGCTTAGTGTATCAAGAGAAACGTTTACAGAACAAAGGATGGGTAGGCTGCCTCAGAAATATCTTGGAAAGTAGTGGATTAGGGGAAATGTGAAGAAGAGAAATTAATGTGAATCATTTCTGGAAATCAGTAAGGAAAAGATTTGAGGATATAGAAATACAAAAAATGTTTGGTGGGATATCTCAAAAATGATTTTTAGTTTTTTATGTACCAATGAAGATTCATTGGGGAAGGGAAAAGTACATAGACGTGACAAATAAAGGGGAGCGAGAAGGTATTGTATGGCTAAAACAAGAGTATGGAGGTTAAAAGTTTAAGAAAAGGTATTTCACAAAATGAATGTCCTATATGTGGCAGAAATGAAGACATGGAACATATATTATTTAAATGTAAAGGGCCTGAAGTTTGGACAATTGTTATATGAAGTGAAAAGTAAATAGAGTCAACATGGTGTAATAAACGAGAATTAAGAAAGTATTGTAAAATAAAAGAGCGAGTGAAAGCAATCATGTGAGTGCAACACTACAATGGTTTTCTATTCTCTATGTTAAGTGATGGCTTGTTTGCCGCGCGGTGTACCATTTTTGCTTTATGTGGTATTTCAGTTTCAAATAGAAGTTACTGTTTAGTCAACTTCTTTGCCCATTTGCAGCTGGAATCAGACATCACCTTCCTGCAACCCCTGCAGCCATTTCGACTCCAAATAAAGTGCATAGTCATTAGGTGGAGCAGGTTAACGTCTACGCCACCAAACAACAGCTTCAAGGAGCCACAGATTGTTATAATGGGTCGACTGAGACCCCGACAACCAATCTCGCTAAACCAGGTAAGTCTTCATTTCCGACCACTTGTGACTCTCACACTTCAGACAAATGCCAGCGATGGCTTGCAATCTCCTTTTGGTTATTCATCATTTTCTGCAACTGTAATCAAAACGCTCATTTTTATTTTCTCTAACACGTGTACATTATGTACATAGTAGGTTAAGAAGGTATTATATTCAACCCAAATTTCGATATCGAGATTTCATCGAAAATATATATTGAGAACCCTGAATCCCAAAAGGTATTTTAGAGGTCAGTGTGTGTGTTTGAGTGCGGACAGCATAACTCAAAAACGAAATGACCATTAAATACCAAACTTGTCATTTAAATTTAGTATCTCCCAAGAATACATGTACATTTTCAAGAAAATTCCCCATCCTAAACTATCATTTACATAGCTTTTTTATTCTCTCAAAAACACCTCTAACGATTTTCATTAAATACCGTGTATGAAAGATATTTGCATGGCGAATAAAATGTATATCTCGAGTTTCTTCGGCATAGCCACTGAGGTCATTTTCATTCTACATAACTGGTAAACCGTAAGAGATGCACATAATCTTACTACAAAAAAATGTAGAGCTTGTTGAAGCACACAATTTCATCTACATTTTTGCTGTAGAGCTAACCGTTGCCAAGATATTTCTTATTGTTGGTTTCAATGTTAAAATACTTTTCACAACACGATGTATTCCTAGTTTCTTTGCCTTTACTCGTGAATGTGTAAAACAGTTTGTCCCTAAATTACTAGGTATGTACTCTAAACCCTTAACTCACATGTTAACTAAACCTAATTTTTATAGTTTGTCCCTAAGTTACTAGTTATGTACTCTAAACACTTAACTCATATGTTAACTAAAACTGATCTGTACAGTTTGTCCCGAAATTACAAGCTATGTACTGTAAACACTTAACTCAAATATTAACTAAACCTAATCTGTACAGTTTGTCCCTAAATTAATAGCCATGCACACTAAACACTTAACTCACTCATTAACTAAACCTTATCTGTACAGTTTGTCCCTAAATTACGAGCTATGTACGCTAAACACTTAATTCACTATTAGCTAAACCTAATCTGTACAGTTTGTCCCTAAATTACAAGCTATGTATGCTAAACACTTGACTCACTGATTAACTAAACCTAATCTGTACAGTTTGTCCCTAAACTACCACCTATATACGCTCAACACTTAACTCACTCATTAACTAAACTTAATCTGTACAGTTTGTATCTAAAAACCACCTGTATACGCTAAACACTTAACTCACTCATTAACTAAACTTAATCATTAGAGTTTGTCCCTAAATTACTAGCTATGTACACGAAACTATCAACTCACATGTTATTAGTCTAAACCTAATCTGCACGCCACAGGGTACAGCTGCCAACGCCTTCCGCAAGTTATTGTAAAGGTTCTACTAAACGATTTTTAGTGTCGGTGTTTTCAGTCCTATTTTCCGATCGTAGGTTTGAACGATGTGGCCGGGACATCCAATTTTCCCTCCCGAAACACATTTCATATCGTTAGGGGAAAAACCATGTGACATTGGATTTTTGAGCTGGTTCAAACGTCTCCTTGTGACCTGCACACAAGCACATACGCGTCAAATTGTAAAACCTTTTGCGTAACATTTCGGAAAAAAAAACTGCCATGAAAAGTGTAAGCGGCTATAATTCCATTAAAAGCGCCACTGCACAGTAAAAGAAAAACAAACAGAGAATTATACGACTTCGGCTTTGCCTGAAGATGTGTGCGTTTTTGTTTTATCCCTTAGTTTTACTTTTATAGCATCTATTTTATTTTAGGCGTTGTGGGGGGGGGGGGCTGATTAGAAGGACGCCAGTGGTCTGTTAGCATTTTATGTGCTCAAGCTATTGCAAGTCTGCAAAACTTGATGGTGGGAAGCATTTGTAAAATTTCCGGATTCTGTCACGCCTCAAGTTTAGTTAAATCACATATAGAGACGTGACCAAATTATTAGTGTGAACTTGATAATCATTATATTTTATAATGTGGCATACTAATTCTTGCCACAGTTAGATGTCTAAACATTTAATTTTTGACAATTCTGGCTAATATAGATGCGGTAGCAGCAATTTTTATTGAAACAAATAATCTAAATTTGAAAATGTTGCGTGAATCTTTAATTAGAATCTTAATGACCGGCTAATGTTGTCAAATAGGCTATTATATCTAGAAATTTATAAAACTCATTTCCGTAAACCTTCTATAATACAAACATATTTAAACATTTAATTCATATAAAGTATAGTTCTGTGTTATTGTAAAATATTTATCCAAAGCTATTTCGACGAAGTATTAAATTGGCTAAATGCAGTGCTCTTTTTTCTTTTCTTTTTTTGTAAGTTTAACGCTTTTGACCTGGTATAGATCGATGGATCAAATCGGTGAAATATGCCCAAATTATTTCGGGGTCCATACATTTCTAAGGTACTCGCCATTCGTTTTCTCAAGAAAACCCTGAAAAGAACCCCAACACAGCTTAAGCGAGACTGGAACTCGTGACCTGTTGAGTGCCAGGCAGGTATGCTACCCCCATATTGCTGAGGTCGGCCGCATTTCTCCCAAAAGTATACTGTATAAAATTACAATGTGCTATTTCGAAATAATTCTCCAATTTTTAGAATTAAATTATTAACATTTGAAAAATAAAGATCTCTTAAGATGGCTCGCACACTGCTGAGCGTTAACACTTCAGTAACTCGACTCAGTTCAATTCACAATGCAACAACCTGTAATTCCTTCTCCTTTTATAATGAGAAAATGATGTCACTGAACTTTCTGGAAACTTGGTGAAGATGCTGGATCCTTCTAAACAAATCTTGAATTTACACATCAATGGGTCACATTCCAAAGTCTTCCATTGTGTCGAGCCGTTCTTCCGCATTTACACATGGTCTTGTTTCTCAAGGTCTCCAGCTACGAGGAGTCACATACCAAGGCAAAGTGATCATCACTTCAAAAATTGCCTCTTCTCTAAGGGTGTGCATGCCACTGATGACTGTTCTGTTGATTTCAGATTATATATGGTTAGCTAGCACGCTCTGCTATAACATACTGGTAAGTGAGTCAGTATAGCACTGGTCATTGAATCCAATGTTACTAAGATCATACCATTCTCTGTAGTTACCAATGTTTAGATTTTTAATTTTGTTGGTTTTGTCTCAAAGAGGTACACAATTTGACTAACAATAATACATTTAGTTTACAATTTTAAGATCAAGATGACAAACCTCCCAGGACAAATTACTTTCAAAGGACTAAATAAAATCTACATATGATTCAATATCAAATGCAATAATCGTTTGTCAAGATACCTGCATAAACTAATGTAATAAAACAATTAGGATTGCTGAAAACATTTATGTAACAAGTGCTTTGAAATGTAGAAACTAAACCATGCTTTTAGCAGTGCAATAAAAGAAACTCTGCTACTTCTAGGATTCAAACAGCGGTACTTTGGTTTTGATTATGTAGGTATTACATTGTTTTAACCCCTTGCGCCGCTCAGGCCCTACATGGTCATGCTTCTGAAAATCTTGTGTAATATCTACACATGACTACTGTGAGGATCAAGAATTCATAAGCAATGTGTTCATATTGAAAAGGTATATAAATTATTTGTATGGAAATAAATTATTTCAACAAGGTGCAAAACAGAGATCACACAGACTGACATCTTAAGTTAATCTAAGCTACAAACTTGTGAGCTCATGGGCTCTTTGGTGTTACAAGGCACCATTGCACATGCATAAGTATTAATAGTATCAAACCAAGTGATTAAGAACCAGTTTAACTGGTTGTGTATCACTGCTGTAGGTTGCTTACAGTTGCTCTGAACCATGGCAAACATATTCTTGTTTGCTGAATTGTAGAGATTCATTTTATTTATGGGGAAGCAAGATTGATCTCTAACTGAAATTGAGTAATGTAGCACAATATGAACAGCTCATATAAAATGCAAAAAAAGGAGAAAAACATAAAATAATGGTGCCTATGGAGGCTTGAATCTCCAACTCCCTCAACATCTTAACCCAATGCTCGTACGCTAGCCATAGCGTCATGTAATACCACTATATCTAAAAAATCTGGGTGTTTAAGCCAGGTTCACTGCAGTTTGATCAGTGGCATGCTAACCCTTAATACATGTTATACTGTGGTAAATAATTTAGAACCCACAGCCCATAAGTCCCCTATTTCAGTTTATCTTGGACCCCTCCACAATCCTGCCAATTTGTATGGTTGAATATATAAAAATGTATACATTTTTGGATTACCTGGAATATCCTTTTTTTTTTTTTTTTGTGGTAGATAATGAAGTAAGTGTCTTTGCTCATTTATGTATAGATGTTGATTTTGAACATTATGAACACACGTATTATGAAATGGGCACCAATCTAGAACATTTGAAATCCATGCCTTCGCATTGCTACTGTTTCTGTTGTGCAGTTATCACAAAGCATGTCTTTGTACTTTTAATAACTTCACATTTAAATCTCATTTATACAAATGTAGAGATTATTTGGTAACAGAAGCGGCTGAAAAACGTAAACTTTGGTGGTTCAAAAACCACAGATAGCTGCATTTTCAATTTGTTAAAGTTAAAGGACTGTATCGTCAATTTTGCTTTATGAACTTTAGTTATTGACAATTAAACACTTCCAGATTTCATCAGCATGTTCATTATACATTTATCTGTGTTATTTGTACGTCATGTTTTTTGGGGGCAGTCAGTAAGATATTACAAATCATTCACAGCATGTTTTATTAATGGATTTTCAGCACATCTTCACCACCAATTAAGACTAAGGGAAAGCAAAATAAGACATTTATACAGCACAACCACACATCCATCTTATTCTCACTATTAATCACTGTTAAAACTGCTATTTAAAACATCCTTTTTTTCAACAACTAAGTGACATTTAGTAATATAAGGAGTTTTCTTTTTCCTTTCAGTTTAGCACTGAAAAAAGTGGGGGTAAAAATAATGAACAAAATTTTCTTCTCTGTATAGATAGATCATTTATCATTTGGCTTACCTCTATTTCACTCTGCTTCATCAATTGAAACATATCAAACATTTACTATGAAACAAATAGGTGGCACTGTTATTGTGATGAAAGCAAGACGATATGGCACTGCTGTCAACGCTTCTTTACATACAAGCATTAATCCTGCCATCTAGTGACCTTACACACAAGCAGAGTCACCGTGTAAAATAAAGTGATTCTAGACAAAAGTCAATGCAATCATTCTATTCTGTACTCTCTGATGGAATACTTATTTATGAGATGACATCAGGGGAAGAATGCAGACTTCACTGGGGTCGGCTTATTGCCTCTGAGATTGTGACCCATAATAGAGTTAAATGGGCAGTTTTTGGCTCTTAGCCCTATAAAAGTGCAGGGGTGGATGAGGTTGGATGAGGTATTCCCGGCTCTACTTCAGGAGGGCTGGTTCCATACCTTGTGAGGATTTTCGGGCCTGCCTAGCTATGAGGCATGTTTCTTACCTCTGGAGACAGACCAAGGTGCTTTTCAAACCTAAGTCTGTCAGGCAATCATACTGCAGCCTATCAGCCTTACAACCTTCATGCTGATGGCTCTGGAAAGGCAGATTGATAGATATCCAGGGATGGGGGCTTTAGTAAAAAGATTCATACATCCTCAACGGTAAACTTATTGACTGAGGAGATGCATGGAATCGGCACTCTACCAGCTTATGGTCAGACTGCTGAACTGTGGAGAACTGGCCATGGCAGTCTTTTTAGACATTGAAAGGACCTTTAGTCATATGACCATCAGAGAATGCTTGGATAACATAGGTATCAGTCTGGTAGTTAAGGACTTGATAAAAACCTCCTTGGTAGGGCACATAGATTACTCGATTGTCGACTCTGTGGTGGGGGTAAGGGGTCAAATAGGGTGCTTTTTAAAACCTTTCGCACGGGTGTTGTTAGAACTAACATAGTGTCGATAACATAACCAACTTCTATATCAACAGAGCGTGCGATTCCATACCCTCCCTTCCCTCGCGTATTCAATGCAGGAATTATCTACCGAAGTTCTTTCGAAGTCCCATCTCACGCACCAATGAGTTGCTACCGAAAATTTCCAAATAGCTGATTTAACATTTCTGTGTGAGAAATTGAAAAGTGCGGTAAATTATTCATTGTGCCCGAGATGTGAAAGACGTTCGGTAGCTAATTCCTGAAAAGAAAGTGATCAGCAAGAAGAAGTCCACGTTTAACTGAACTTTTTTCTGCTGTATACAACAAATTAGATTTTTATATATATATATATATAATCAGATGAGAAGCACAGTATTTATATGAAATTGGGATCGTGCAGAAATACATGTTTCATCCTTTCATTGAGTAGAATTAAAATCATGTTTGATATACGAGCACATCAATTATAATCTCACATTGAATTAATGCACTCTGTAAGTGGAGGAAAACTGGAAGGGATGCCAACAAGGTTAAATGTAATGCAATTTTTTTGTACATAGAAGTTAATAATAATATTGAAAAATTCCATTAAAAGCTAGTGTAAAAAAACAGCATAGATGCACACATAAAAATTCAAAATGAAGATAGGATAACAACTATGTACAAAAAAACAGCACTACCTGTTTCAAGAAGAAAACAAAAGTGTTACGTTAATGCTTGTATTAATGAATTAAGTTTTGAATAGCAGCAGCTGCATTTCAATGTATACACATATACATTTTTTGCATAAGATTACAGAAGTTCCTAAGGGAGGAACCTCAAGTTTGAAACTCTCTCCTGTAGTATTAACGTTTTAGCAGCACCTTTAACATTTATACATGAGACAATGTCAGCAACTAGTGGCATAACTTTTATCAATCATACTATTTGTGCATGCTTGTAACAACTTTGGTTAAAATATGTATCTTTCATAATTACAGAAAAAGCAAATTATTACAATTAAAATAACATATGCTGCAGAATGAAAATAAGAAAGTAGTAAAATGCACAATTTGTTTAAAATCTACTTGTCTTTACAACACAAGGAATACCAGAATCTTTAGTTTCTGAGACAAAATATTTTGCATGGTAATCAACACTGACAAAGAAAACATGTAGTTTTAGAAACAAAATTTAAAACTCCAATATATCTGTATGTATCACAAATTTCCATATGCTTGGCATTCTGTCTGTCAAGTGAACCACCTTTTTGATTACATATCCCAATTTATATTGGTTACAGTTTAAGCAATGCACTATATGCTGCTTCAGCTCTTTGCTTAGCATACATTTCTCAGGCTGCAGGACTCGACAGAGTGTGTGCCATATAAGCAACTGAGGGAATGATTACACTCTCAAAGTGAGAATACTGCACATTTCGTTTATGCCAAGAGTGAGGGATTTGCAATTGCATTTAAGGATTTTCAACTGCAAGAGTTTCATTTCAATGCACATAGCTCATGTGGAACAACTTCTGGTATAAAATAGAGCTGATATGACTCTTATAGTTTGTAACATTACAAAACTGAATATTATTAAATAGGAATGGCAAACAATGAAAAGGAGTGCAAACAAACCACACTAAAATATCAGTGCCCACATCTTTCCTTCATATATTTTGTCTTTATATGAATTGAATGAATGCAATTGCAAGTAAAACAGAAAAATGCCCATTCCACACAATAATACAGGAGTTGAACATTAAGGTAATAACAATGAGTCACAAAAGCCTTGGCTATTGAAGCACTGAGCTGACATCATTGTAATAATTTATTTTCAATTATGTTATAATTATGTTCGGAAGCCATATGCAACAATAGCTGTGTGTATAATTTGTGCAGTTTCATCTCAGAATACATATAAAAGATTGTGTTAAATTAATTAATCAAAGAATAATTTCTGCTCATAATATAAGGGCAAAAATGGAGTAGAAACTCCTCGATTATGAAAATGTTTAATTCCATACTACCAATTAATTTGCATCTATAATAGCTGTAAAGTAAAAGCAACAATTCCTTGTTTTATATTTATAAACAATTACTTAAAATTGTGCAGGGTTTACAAACTTAAATCATTTAGACGTTCCGCATAGGACAATTACTAATTTTACTGTGATATATTCATAGATATACCACAGGATTCTTTTAGCAGTTTATTTCAGATTGTTATATTTACGTCATTGATGCACAAGTTTACCTAGTTAGTGCAAATTTTGAATTTTGTTTTGCTATTTTGAAGATGGCTAAAAACTCTATGCATCCTGGACTTTTGTTTTTAAAAATGACAAGAATCAAGTTTATATATACGTATATATTAAGAAGGAAGATGTCACACTCAACTTTTAGGTTGTACCTGCTGCTGACACTGTAATATTTAAAATGAAAGTAACAATACACATAATAATATAAATAATACAAGGATATGCAAATCTAATATATCTAATATTATTAACTATTATGTGAGTTTACTAACACATGTATAACTTTTCCCTTTTCAGTTTCAAAAACCACATAATATTTTTGAAGTTCCTTATTCATGCATTCCTATTTGTGCCATATCTGTTGCATAATGATAAAAGCAAAAAACAGGTAGAAAAGGAATTTATGTATTTTCAGCAATATTTCTATGAGAATAAATCGAAGGCTGTGACATTCTTTATCATTGCTACAGAGGTATATAAATATGATGAAGGTAAAAAAAAAAGAAATAATAAAAAAATAAAAAAAATAAAAAAAAGTTACAAAACATGTGTCACTGCATGATAAAGCAAACTTTGTAACAAATCATTTCTAAGCAACTCACCCCAAGGAACTATTTAGCTAGCCAGATTGTTACAAAACATTTGTCACTGACTGATAAAGCAAACCTTGCAACAATCATTTCCAAGCTACTCGCCCAAAAGTAATAATTAGTTTGCCACATAATTACAAACATAAAAACTCATATACTAGCAACTCGCCCAAACGTATTAATTAGCTTGCCACATTATTACAAACATAAAAATTTATATCCCAGAAACTCGCCCAAATGTATTAATTAGTTTGCCACATTATTACAAACATAAAAATTCATATCCGAGCAACTCGCCCAAAAGTATTAATTAGTTTGCCACATTATTACAAACATAAAAATTCATATCCGAGCAACTCGCCCAAAAGTATTAATTAGTTTGCCACATTATTACAAACATAAAAATTCATATCCAAACAACTCGTCCAAAAGTATTAATTAGCTTGCCACATTATTACAAACATTTGTCACTGCATGATAAAGGAAAAAAGTTGTAAAAATTCATAACCAAGTAACTCACCCTAAGGTATTAATTAGATAACAAGATTATTATTGGGCAGATATGGTGCCTATGACATGATACAGTTAAATTTATTTGCTGATTTTTATGCTACATTAGAAACAAAGCAATGCTATTGAAATGAAAAAAATTAAAAAGAATTAATTCAAGTGAGTTTACCAACATTTCCACCACACTTAACATATCTATATGCCAATAGTATAGAATGCATTTTCCCCCTTGGTTTCATTAATGTTATTTGCCAAAAGAAATTAAGGAAACAAATTAAGTGATCATACCTTAACAATTCACCTCACTTAATTCTATATTAATGTTCTTCCAATGCACATAAGACATGCTGAAGCAAAACAAACAACACAAAGTAGTCTTTCTGAACCATTGAGGTTTACAGATTGATACCCAAAATGTGTGCAGCCAAATTAAAAAGCCCAGACTGATGGTTTTTAAGTGTGTTTAAAAGCAACCTGCATGTACTGCATGTAAAAGAACTTCCCATAATGAAATTCTGGCACACAGGTAGTACTGGTATCCTGGCAATTGATAGCATCATTGACAAAAGACTGTTTATAAACATTATTTTTGTCAAATGCATTTAGGCTACCCTGAAACAAATGACAGAAAACTGTGCAAATATGTTTATATATCATTCATCAGCATTTCATTATGTTTAATGCAAGAAATGTATTGTAAATGTAAATAATACTGTACACTGAATGTAAATTTTTACAAGCTTGTACTGAAATGCCAACACACATTTAATTATAAGATGGCTGAGGTAAACAATAAATTAGTCATAAGAGTCTGCAATGCAGTAAGTGGTTAGTTTAAGTTATATAACGAGTGTCAAGTATACACTCCAGGAAAAAGGGGCAAAGTTGGTGGTTATGGTTAAGATAAAAATATTGCTTCAAATCTGACATTGTTTCATTAAGAATATTATGTATAATGTACACAATAGTTAATTTTGCAGTGAATTACTTTTCTGCGTGAGAGAATATGAAACAGTTATTAAAGTGTCTTTTCACAAAGTTATTACAACCAAGCGGCAGCATTTTTCAGGTTAGGAAATGACTGATTCTTTATTCCTGTGTTGTTCTGTAAGATTCTTACCTTTCAGCATAATTCGGGAAACAAAACAATCTAATTCCCTTAAACCTCCCTGTAGCAGGAAAATCTCAAAAGGCAATATTTTCTTTCAGAAGACTTTGTGCATTTTACGGTTATGAAATTATGGCCACGTTAAATTCTTTCAAATTCAAAGCATGTCATCAAGATGGCCAACATTATACTAGGAAACAGACTGCCAATATGGGCTATTGCTTCACAGCCCTGAATAAGGAAGCATTTATTTACTCAGTTTTTAGTAGACAATAAAAGGAAGGACTGTCCCTTGTATCCAATGCCAGTTGTCACCCATTGGAATTCGTGGTTTTAAAGTGTATTCTATCTTGCCCAATCTTTGCCCCTTATTGTTGTCTTTGCTAACACAAATGAAACGAAGGCATCTCAAAACACTGGCATTGCATACTTTTGCTCCTTAAGTGAAAGTGATATAAGTACAATACCTTGCCAGACAGTGTTTGCAAAAGAATATGAAATGTGCATCATTAACGTTCTTATAAAATGAAAGTTCATGCTATGCTCTAGCTTACATTTTGTATGGGGAGCTTCAAAGATTGAGACAAAGTTTTGAAGATGTAAAACAGGGAATGTTTTTTAATGATATAACACAGTTATTAAGTAAACTGACTGCTACTAAGTCAGCTAATGTTAAAGCAACTATTATAAAAAAGGTATCTTAAGCTTCATTGAAACTTAGCTCTTTACTATCAATTGATCCAAGCAGATCTATGTTTGAGGGGCTTGGCATTTTGGATCCCAGGGTAGTTGCTGTTACAGACATGAACCCTGAGATACTTAGAAAACTTCAAAATATTCCTGATCTCAGGATGTGGACTCTCAGGATATAGTTTCAGGTTTTGGAGAGTTGAAACAAATCCTCTGCAAGCAGATGTTGCAAAGCAACATTGATATAATGGAAGCCCATTGTGTGGTGAACCTTTCAAATCCTAGGTTTGCAGAAAAGTGTCTAAAAGCAATTTGGAGAGCGTGTTCCAAAATAGACTCAAAAGAGGGGAATTTGGCTACAATGGCTAGTTTTTCATTTGAAAATTAAAAAATAATCTAAGATGTCGAATACTTGCATTGTTAGTTTTCAGTACCCTTTTTTAGTATTTTACTTTTGATGTTTGTATGTGTGTATAAATTGTGTAGCAATATTGTGGCCAGGTTTGTAGTGTTCTTTGTTGTGATATACTGTGCACATGGCATTTAAATATTGTACCAAGTAGGTAGCATTTTTCTTTGTTTGGAATATTATATTGTATTTTAAGACTGACATGTGTCAATATTTAAATGATATATGTTAATTGACTTTCTATTTACACAGGTGTATGCACATTAATAAAAATATATACTGAAATAGCTAAATAATTGTTTTTTTAACCTGTTCAACTCTTCAATTAGTAAATTTGCGTTTAATATAACACCACTTTAGGGAAAAAATAACATCACTTTTGACCAAATAATAAACACACCTTTCACATGTCCCTTCTAATGTACTATGTGGTCTTCTGTATGGATGTGTAAAAATGTTTACCTTGTAAAATTTTCCATTGGTTCTTTAGATACTGCGCACTGGAAAACTGGGATTGAGGATGAAGCAATGTCCAAGATATGTCGGCCAAAACATTTCTTCACAGACAAGCAAGGTATCATCTGAACAGGAATCTGACGCAGAGCACTGATATGGACATTTCCTGTAAAAAAATATAACATATAGTGAAAATATGTTCAGCAGTGCACTTTATATATATGCTTTGAGACATGCCCTACTATCCAATTGACCTGTAGATTTACAATATGACTTTTAATGCAAAGATGTACATAAATGAATGGTTAGAAACTCATTGATAAAAATTAATACTGATTATACAGATCCTCCTGCATACATAGCCATATTATGGAGAATTGTTTATTCAGTTTTGTTCCCCCTCCATTTTCCCTTCTCTCCATGTGTCAGCAACTAATCAGTTGATGTAAATTATTTATAAAGAGGTTGATATGTTGTGATACCATATGCTCCAGTGTTGTTATGTTTTAGTGATGTTATAATGCCTAAGTATTGATATATTTTAGAATACATTCAGCTTAACACTAGGAGATATTTTCTTATTTATTTAAATCATCCTTTACCAATAGGAATAATTATTTTTTCTCCAAGCAACTTCCATATGTTCAGAACCTTCATGTATGATGTGACAACATAATTTTGTAGAGAAGTGAGACACTACACCACACCACACGTACCCACTACACTTTTTTTTAAACATGCTTCTTTGGATTCAGGGGTTCTCAAAACATTAATATCTGATGAAATATTGGTATCAAATTTTTCTTTAGAATGCAGTATCTTCTCTACCTACTGTGTACATTGTATGTGACAGAAAAAGTAAAAATAAAATAAACAGGAAAAACTGCTTCAAACACACAGCGCACTTTATTATATTGGATTGCATAGAATCTTGGCACCCAAAGAGTTAATGAAGTTAAGATTACATATTATTGAAGTTGCATAGCTGTAATGGTTTAAACATTAGCTAAATATATAAACAATGTAACAGTTGAAGTTAGATTTAAATATCATTGACACTGTAGTTATCACATTTCAAAAATTTCCTTGATATAACAATAAACAAAATCCAACTTAAACCATCAAGAGGTGTGTGTTGTGTTGAAATAATTTCTATTGACTTTTCTTCATGAACTAATCACTGGCAGGAAAGCTTTACCAGTGGAAGTGATTCTATAATGGCACCAAGAAGGTCTCTTTTCAATGAAAAATTACTGGCATGAGTTGCAATAGATAGTAAAAGGTAAAATAATACTGTGTCAACAATGTGTAAGGAAAGTAGGATATTCCATGGCAGAACAATTGAAGCAACATATATGAAGTGCATTGTAAAAAATAATTCATCTTATTTATCAAGAAAGCAACTTTTATTGATGCAAATGCAACATGAGTCTACTACCTAAACATGTTTTAAGGACATGTGTATTGCAATAGTAGCTCCAGATATAGTGTTAACATAATCTCCAAGTACTGAATATTACTCTTCCTTAAGAGACATTCAGTGACTAGTTCCAAAAAAGATTTAAGAGCTACCTTGTTGAATGCTATCTGCATATAGATCATTGTAGATGAGGCTACAGATACAGTGGCCTATTACATAATAGGAATAATACTGCACTAATTTTGCTGGAAGTAGATGGTTCCTGTTTGATCAATTTGAGATAAGAAACCAATGATCTACAGGATCAGGTTACCAAGTTATGCATATTCAAAGTAATTAGAGAATGAGACCAATAAATCATAAGCAGAAAGATATATGTAAATTGTCTGCATTTGAAACAAAAGCAAAGCTTATTATGCACTTAGTAAAGCCTGTCTCTATCTCTCTGAAGAAGTGTTACCAAAGCTCTTAAAATTGCTGACCTAAGATAGGGCTGCATGGCACAGCAATGGGTAACAGGTTGTGTTGAATGGCTAAAGAAATGTTGGGGAAATTCTTATATCTGTACTTTGGCTACATAGTTAGGTGGATTAACTATGAACGTGAATAAACCTGAGGAATCAAGTTCAAATCTGGATATGGGCAAACTTCTTTTTGTCATTTCTTTTCCATCTTACGAGCAATATGCTTATGCCTTTAAAACCACAAACTACCAACATCATTTACAATGCACAGGGTGTTATTTACTTTTGCTTTCTCTCACATCTGATGGCTAAGGATGGAGGGTTGTGTATTGATCTTGCTCTGAAGTTGTCTGTTGGAGATAAGCAATAGCACAAAGTACTATGACTCCCCAAAAGAGGTGCTCAGTACCTATGCAGTGGTATGACCAATGCTAATGCTGGCAGACACTAACAATGCCATATGGTAATTATTTCTTACTCAAAACGTTTGGTAATCAAATCTCCCATGTCTCATTTTATATTTTTCCATGTTCATAACATTACTATGTTGATACAGTTAAATACACACTCAGGGAGCATGGAGCAAAATTACACTTTGGGGAACTCGCTGATATGCACATTGTGTATGGCAATGCAGGAGGTTGTTCTACAATAGCTGCACGGATTTACAGTGAAAGGTACCCAAACAGATAGTTCCATCGGACTGCTTTCGAATCTATAGATCGGCATTTGTAAGAATGTTGTAATATGTTGCAGGTGTATGGCAGGTCTTGCATGAGGAGCAAATCTGCAAAAGGTGCAAGCCTCAAATCCAGAGGATTGTAATTTATGCCTGCAGTTTTGTGAATGGGCTTTAAGGCAGCCTCCAGAACCGTCTTCATTAGTGCTGTTAAGGGATGAGGCCAGGCTTACTAGGGATGAATCAATTCTTAATCAAAACAACAGTCACATATGGACTTACAAAAACCCCCATATCACTGTTCAGAACTGCCAACAGCAGTTTATGGTGAACATTTGGGCTGGCATTGTTTCTTACCATGTCATTCGGTCATACCTTCTTCCTACTCAACTGTGTAATGACAGTTATAAAACATTTCTGAAGTATGTACAGCCACGTGATGTTTGGGCTCACCTACATTTCCAACATGATGGAGCTCCTGTGCATTATATGATAAACATATGGAAGTATACAAATCAGGTCTTTCCAAAATGGATTGGAGGAGACAGTCCTACCATGGCCGCCTCGTTAATCGGATCTCAGCCCCATGGACCTTTTTTTTTCCTGGGGTCATCTTCAGACTATGGTATATTCATCACAGATTGATTCTAAAGAGAAGTTGATTGCCTACATTATTGCAGCCAATGATGAGATTCGCAAAGCTCCAGGAATGCTCAACAGGGTTCAGGATTCATTTTTGCGTCAATGTAACCTATGCACTGCTGTTAGAAGTTGCCATTTTGAGCAACTCCTTTGAAACATGTGCCTACCCCTAATTTGTTTGCTTACTTTTGTTCTGCCTGCATCTACCTATTGTATTGCAATGTTAATAACAATGTAAATTATTTTTGTAATAAGGCAGTAACATTTAGCTCTTTCAAGTAGGTTAATATCAATTATTTACACTTTGTAAGCTGTTAGTTGAGCTTTAACTAGTTCATTTAAGTACATAATAAGGTTCCAGTATGTACCTCCTATTTAGGTCATACATGATACTTAAAAGAATTTTAAATAAAAAGCTTAAGCATTGGTTACATGAAAAATTGCAGCACAACACAATGTTTCCTGTAACTCACATTCAACTAACTGAAGAAAGAAAGAAAGAAAGAAAGAAAGAGAGGAAAGAAAAAGCATAAAAAAAAGAAGGGAAAGAAAAGATAAGTAAAGAAAGAAAGAAAAAAGAAGAAAAGAAAGAAAGAAAGATCTGTAGTCATGATGACTTGAACCTACAATTTTAATGCACATGCACTTTTACTTTCTCATACCATAGCCATTATGCTAAACACACATGGTTACGTTAAACTTACCACTTGCTTTCTGAACATGTCTTAAAGTTGAAGTGGGCCTGATCAGTGCCGTGCATATGACCTAGCAATTTTATGGCCAAATTCTGTAATTTGTATTTGTAGACCGAAGGTTACATCTCAAATTGATTGTTTATAAACTGGTGTATTCATCTACACCCTATATATTAAATCTTGTTATGGGAAAATTAGACCCTGAAGCTCCCAGCTAACCATTTCTGAATGCCTCAATCACCTAGAAAATATGAATCTCTCAACAATAGCTAGATTTGTTAACATTTATTCAAAACATTTACACCTATTCTGTACCTAACGGTTAACGTTTAAAAAATTGTAACTAAGAAATGTTTCCGGGCTGTTTTGCCGTGGTCTGATGGTGTTAGGAGTACCAGACGTTTCAAAAATTGTTCAAGTTGCTAATCAGTTGCAATGCACAGTTTGGCATTCTGCAATGTCTTAACAACCATATCTTGCTGAGAGGAAGTACATTATGATTAACAATAACCATGGTTGAGACCCTGTTGTTAGCACTAGCAGAGCTAATATTACTGGCTGAAAAACTGATACTGTTATTTCATGCCAAGGTGAAACTCTAGATATGTTAAGTCTGAAAATAATGATTTAAGAGTGAATGCTTGCAGAAGAAACACGTAAACAGATTCTTAATTTGAGTTGTTTTATTTCATAACAGAGGAATGCTGCATTAATATTACAATGGTAATAAAACATAGCTTGTTCAGAGGAATGCTGCATTAATATGACAATGGTAATAAAACACTAACTTGTTTATTTTTGTATAATGCCCACAATGTTAGTCAATGAATCACATGACGCTCATAATTTCACCCACCATTTTAATCTGAAGTTAAGCTTTTACATTTAATTGTTTGCCACCTTCGAAAGTTTGGCTTGAGTCAGAATGTCTAATACCCTTTAATTTTTATACTCTTATACCAGTTGAAGCCAAATGAAACCAATTACCCAAATTCAGGCAAAATGTGCAAAGTGATTTCTTTCAGGCTAAATAGTGGAATTATTATTTAGAAAGAAAATGTTCAGCTTTCTTAAAAGTAAGGATTGCCAAATAGAAAAACCTTAAATTTGCAAATGATTATATGTAATAAGAAAGCAAAACATATCACTGAAGTAAAATAAAATTTTAGCAAACACAAGGAAAATTTATTTTAAAAGATCAGAAAACAATTATAAGTATGCTTTTTTCTTTTAAGCATATACTAAGAAAATTGATTAATTTGGAGTATAGCTATTAATGGAGAACTTTGATTGAACCTCTAAGGGTAAAAAGTAATAATTGTATATAAAATTGCACATTTAAGGTGTGCAGTGTTGGGGAGTAATTGAGTAAAAGTAATTGAATTACTTGCATTGATTACGGTTTGGGTAATTTTTACTTGTAATCGCTACTTTTACAAAATATATTTTTATTTGTAATTTACTTCAGGAAATAAAATTGGAATCATTATATCTTGGTAATTGTTACAGCAAAGTAATTCTTACAACAATTTTTCAATTTTCACGAAACAAGATTAAAAATACTGTCTGTAACCATGTGAGTGCTCGGCCTAATTGCTTAGGACATTTGGCACCATTGTAGCGCGGCATGGTAAGCAACCCTATAAAACCGGTGGCTACCCCAAAACTCTTTCATTTACTTGCTGGCGCCAGAGGACGATGGAACTGTGTGAGAAAAAATGGAGTTGAAACAAAGAGCACGTGGTGAGCTTTCTGCAATCTCTTGAAATGGATTTGATATCGATGTGTAATGGGGAAAATACTTTTTGAGTTGATTTTTCACAAAATGACGATAATATGCGCGTAAAGTGTAAACTTGTATAGGGAGCAAAACTCTGAAGTCTGCATGGAGTACAGCATCCAATTTAAGGAAGCACGTGATGGTAAGTACATTATATTTCTGAGGTATTGTTTGCAAAAACTTGCATTAAATTCTCATTTAGCTTTACCAAATGCCCAACATCAATCAAGATTAGTCAACCCGACAGTTTCTTACTTCAAACTGTTTCAAAATAGTGTTCAATACATATTGAAAGATAGCATATAAACATGGATCATATTCAATACGTATCGAGTTCCCATGTAAACGAATATACGTATTAAAGTGAATACAAAGTAACTAATGATTTCAAGAAAACTAAACCAATGCTTGGATTGGTTAGTGGTTATTTCTGTAATAAACAGTTCTTTTATTTAACATTAATTTATAATTGAATCATAGGCATATTACACTGATATTCAAATATATTCATCTAGGAATAAAAACAGAGAAAACATTCCATTTTACATGTTAATTGATAAAAAGTCCTCCATACTATTTTCAAATAATCCTACTATAATGTGCATGATGTAAGAAGTGTTGGGAACAATGAAACTTTGAAATATGCTGGAGTAATTTGAGTTGTTATATAGACAATTTAAGTTCCACTTTATTTTACTTATACATATTTCGAGGAACCATATTGTCCTCAATGCCAGCTAATCTCAACTGAAGCTTAGCGAAGTTGTTGCTCATGTAGTAATTGTTCTGCTCTCTGGTGGTGAACTTGAAGTTGTTTGATGGCAGTAATTCAAAATTCATAACGTGTCACCATCTTTTAAAATGTGGATTTATTCCCAAACTGTAGGTATTGTGTAGGTATTTTGGCAGGTTTTAGTATTTTGATATCTTGTTGAATGTTGTGCTGAGTGGTTAAAAAATGGTGTTCTACTGCTAATTCGTTTGTTTGTTTAACTTCAAGTTCTGCAAATGTTCAGTTAGTCTGGTATGTAGATTCCTTTTTGTCTTTCCTATGCATCTTTGGCAAATCTTTGCAGTTTATTCGGTAGATTCCTGATTTTCTTTTATTTGGTATTGTTCCTTTTAAAGGACAATAAGCTTTTATTATTGCATGATGCCAATTTTATATCTTGTTCTCGGAAAATTTTACTGAATTTATGGTGAAAGTCTAGATGGAAAGTAAATCTGCAGTATCTTTGCTTTGAGTTATTTACGTTACTGAGTAATTTGATACCCGTGATCTTTTTCTGCTTTTTATATTTGTTTATTAGCCTGTCTATCATGTGTTAATCGAAACCATTCTGTGCTGCAACTTTCTGTATGGTTGTATTCTTTGTTATATTCATGTTTTTTGAGAGGTACATGTACAATCCTATGTGCCAGACTATAGAATATGACATGTTGATGTGTTTTTGGGTCATGATTGATTTTCTTTATGTAATTATACACAAGGGTGATTTTGCAATAAAATCCATATTCTGTTTTGTGGCTGTGTCTTTTTATTATAAGTTTCAGAAAAGGTAACCAGCCATCTTTTTCAATTTCTACTGTCAATTGACCAGTCCTGTAGATTAAGGAGTTTGGGGGTATCATCTAACAGTTTTCTGGGTACTACAGCAGAAATATTGTCTGTTGACAATATCTTTAAGCAATAATGGAAAGGCTTTTGTGAAGTGGGTCTCTAGGTTGCACATGTAGAGATCTGTCAAAAAGGGGGTTTCCCATGGCTAAGCCTGAAGTTTGTTGCAAAATTAATTTGTTGGAGAAATTTAGTAACAGTGACGTCCCAATTATAGGAATATATTTGTGGAGCAGTATTTTTTATATTATGTCACATACACTTTTAATTATGAGGGACTAGTTTTGGGAGAACAAATCCAAAACTCCTTAAAAGCATGTCAGGGCATAATGAACTCACAACATGGGAAAACATATTAATCTGTAAACATAAATTAAACTTTAAATTTTGAAATCCTGCCAGTTGACAGGCTGGTAAAGAAGTTTATCGTTTCTCCGCTAGAGGAGAAACTGCAGGCAACTACATTCAACAATGGCAATCACACCCCAAAGGTTGAAAATGGAAGCACAGCTCCTGAAAATAGTCCCTCATAATTAAGGGTGTACGTGACATAGTATAAAAAACCTGACTCCACAAATATATTTGTATAATTTGCTGTAAAACCTTGTTATCGAAGGTGAACAAAGATTGTTTGATATATAGATTTGTCAGTTTTCTATGTATCTGAACATTAAGGAACTTGAAGTTAGAGCAAACAGACAAATTAGCAGTAGCACCCAATTTTATGACTGCCCACCACACAACATTACACAAGACATCACAGCACTAAAATCTGCCAAAATGCTTACACAATTAACAGTTTGAGAAAAAATCCACATTTTAAAAAACCATGACATGGTCATGAATTTTGAATTACTGTCATCAGAAACCTCTTCAAGCTCACCGCCAGAGAGCAGCACAATCACTACATCAGCAACAACTTCCCTAAGCTTCAGTCGAAATTAGCTGACGATGAGGACAATATGGTTCCTTGAAACATGTCCAAGTAAAATAAAATGAAACAAACTGTCTACATAATGACTCAAATTACTCCAGCATATGCCTATTACAGTTTTTCTGCAATTAAGTTGTTGATTTTATTACTTACCATCGCTTCATTAATTGGATGTGTAGTTTTAGCTGAAATTTTGTAAGTGGACAAACTCACTTTGATACTATCAGTCTCATAAAGAGTAAGGAGCACATTGTCATTTAAGTGAAGGTTTTTGCACTCAAATAGTCAATTCTAAATAAAATCAGTTATTTCAGGATCAAATATTTTGATATGTATGTACTAACATTAAATTTTATGACAGTATGGTGATCTGTAACTAAGGTGCACTGAACCAATGGCAAACCCTTTTTGGAGTAATTTCATGAAGCAAGACTAAATGAAATTTGAATGAACGTGAATACTTCCATATCTAAAATTACATAAAATTAAAATGAAGTTCTCTATTAAGGAAAATTCATAGATTTAGAATGGAAACACACATCACTTATGGCTCTGTTTTTATTTGTTTATATTTATTTTCTGCCAGTCTCAACAGCTATGTGCTTTCATCCTCAGAAGAGAGTGACTAGTTCCTGGTGTGTTGCTGTTTGTTGTTTGTGTTGACATCTAGTACTGGAGTGATATACTTCTATAGGGGTTCAGTGGCAGAAATTCAAAATTAATTAGGTGGTGTCTGTGTCTTATAATGTAAATCCTTTCACATGTGTCCTATTCTGATGCATAGTTTGTAGGTTTTAAGAGTTTCAGGTTTGGTGTGATGTTATGGTTGGCTGTCCTGCAACTATTTGAAAAACCTGATACCTCTGAACATGAGAGCAGGTGTTTATCAAATCAGCTGCTGAGATTGTGACAAAATTTACATATATAGACAAAACGAGAAAAGTCTGGGAACTAGATCAAAGGAACACTTGAGACATTCGAGTACAAAAAGACTGATAAATCTGCCCACCACTTCTGGACAATTCATATAATTCAATGCCAGTACAGCTCAAACAGGAAACCGTGGATAACATCTACAATTTGTCTAAGTGTATGCAACAAAATTAGTATAACAAACAGAAGATTGCAATGCTAACTGACTTGAGTGCAGCTGTAGTGGTGGTGGTGGTGGTGGTGATGATGATGATTGGTGTTTAAGAGCACTCAACTGCTAAGGTCATTAGCACCCTTATAAAACAAAAGTGAAGCAAGCACCAAAGGTAAAATGACAATATTAAGAGAAATAAAAACAAAAGAAGAAAATAGTTAAAAAACAAGAAAATAAAATGAATGGTGACTACAGCCACAGGTTAATCTAATATATTTCCAAAGTGAAAAAGACACAATACTAAAACTGTTTAAACCCCATGAATTTCTGCTCTATTAAAATCTGTCAATAAAAAGGAAACTAAAATCAAAATCCTTAAAGGACATGTCAAATTCGATAAAAATGTAAAAACTATCGACCGCTCTGTGGTCATCGGCAAGCACCTCTGCGAGGGAGGCTGGCAATTGGAAAGTTGAATGAAGTGATAGAGCAGTACACTCTAGCAGCACCTGCTGTACTGACAATGCTGCTCCACAGAGCAGACAGATAGTAACAGGATCCCTCTTATAAAGATAACTATGTATAAAATTATATAACCGATCCGCAAGCAAGCCAATAGCACCTCCACCCGATGTGATAAATGGACAGGAAGCTACTCAGTTTATTGGGAGGTTGTTAACTTCCCTAAGCTTGTTTCCACAAAGAGCTGACCATTCTTCTTGCCAGCCCAAAAGCACCACTCACCACAGAACAAACCTAAAGTCTGTAGATGTGACAAAATGAAATGCAGGACTGGGTTTTGTGGATACCGTTTTCGCTGCCAAATCTGCAAGTTAATTCCCTGGCAGAGCAATGTGACCAGGGATCTAAGCGCATTCCACAATAATGCCAGAAACATACAATATGTGGAAGGTTATCCTGGATGTGCTGAACAAGAGGATGGTAGTAATGCAGCTCATGAATGCTCTGGAGGGCACTAAGGGACTCACTGAGTATAAGGAGTCACCCAATTTTCAACAAAGAACGTAGAGAATGTCTTGATTAATGGCATAAAGCTCTGCAGAGTAAATGGATGTGCTAATAGGCAAACAAAGTATATGGTTCAGTCCCACTTACAAAGCAACATCCATCACCATTGGTGCACTTACTTCCATTGGTATATATACAAATGCAGTCACTGTAATGGGAAAAAAATTATATAAAACAAGTACACATACTAGCTGCATGCATCACAGACTTCACATATGCTGTCGACCCCAGATTTACATGGGACATAGCACATAACCAAGGAGGATGCACCCTCGCCTATTGAAAAACATTCTAGGCATTTCAATATCATGCTTCCGAAGTAACTCTTGGAAACGAAAGCCTACAGCCTCGGAATAAGTGAGAGGTAGTGACATTTGTCTAACTCAGTACAGAAAAAAAGGGGTAAACTTGGATGCATAGGCATGCACTTAGGCCCACAGCCATAATGTGCTGGTAAGACATCATGCCAGTATTGCAGAGGGGGGTTCTGCCGATTCCGCATAGAGGCTAACAACTGGGCTGATTGGAAAGGCTCCTACAGCAACTCAGATACCCTAACAATGGATAGCAACCAATCTTCTCAACATGGATGACCATGCTGAAGAATAAACAATTTATCTATTGTCTAACTTGCACCGGATCAGTGCAGAATAAAGATGCAGCAACACTGTGCAAGCTGCTCTCCAAGATTTCCCCCTCAGTATGCATAAAATATTGAGAAAATGATCACATCATGCTCTCAGCTGTGCTATATGTGGTGACCAGCAGAATTTTTGATCGAAGAGCAACCCAAGGAATCTCGCCTCATCTGTGCACGGAAGTAAATCTGGCCCAAGTCAAAGAGAAGGCGGCAATTGCATCCTACAGTGCCAAAAGTTAACACAGGTGGACTTCTCACTTGAGAAGCAAAAGCAGTTTTTAGAACTCCAAGCACAAAGATTATCTAGTTAGAGATGGCATTTCAAAAAAGGCATATGCTGAGAAGTACAAAAGATGGCAAAATCGACTATGAATAAGTAGGACAAAACTTCTGGGGGAACACATTGAGATACAGAGCTGATATAGCAAACAGCATCATATTCAGAATCGATATATGTGGCACAGCATTCTATTGAATAAAAAGGTTCAAAAAAATAGACCCGGCCCTTACTCAGAAAACGTGGTAACACAAACTCCTAAATGAACAACGGTAGGCATCCACATATATTCCTAACATCCCTGTTCGCTAACACATATCATAAGCCTTCTCAAGGTCAAAAAATAATCCAACTGTTTGACAGTTCTTAAGAAAGCCATTCATGATCCTCACGGACATGATACAAGGGGGTAAGTTGTTGATTGACATCTTTGAAAACTGACCTGGATGTTGCTCAGTAGATTGTGGGATTCCAGTCACCACACCAACCATGGGTTAATCATGCATTCTATCACCTTTCAAGTGGAACTGATGAGGGAAATGGGATGTTAGCTGGAAGGATGATGAAAGTCCTTTCCAGGTTTTAAAATAGATATGATGATGGCCTCCCCCACTAACCTAAAAATCCTTAGCATGGCTTCTTTCGGAAGGGAAGTAAAGCCGTTGGTCCCGTGTCGTAGATTTACGGCACGTAAAAGAACCTCAAGCCTGATAAGAGAGACCTCTGAGCAAAATTAAGTGGTCTTTCACGCCCAATATAGAATGGGACGCTGAGAACCACAGCAGTTAAAGAGCGTCCATAAATAACACGCCATTTCCATTTTCCATTCGCGAGGTGAAAATCCTCTGCGAAAAGGTGTGCAGCTTAGTAGCCAGGCATTGGAGCTATTAAGAAGGGTGCGGAAATGCTTTGAAAGTGAGAAGCAGTACGTGAAAGTTAATGGGCATCCCTCTATTCCTGCGGATAAACCCATGGAGCGAACTGCAGCAGCTCTTCGATTAAGTACGAGAACAGTAATAAGCAAGGGGGTGAAACTTCAAGAGCAGGAAGACAAAATCCCTGAAACATCTGGAATGCAGCCAGTATTTCTCAACGTCAGGGAAGAAAAAAAAAAGCAGCCTCATCCGGTCACAAATATTGATGCTTTCCAAATAGACACCATACATAGGCACATATACGCCTATTATGGTAGAAAGGAGTATCTGACCATACCAAAGCTCCTTATTTCTTATAAGGGGCAGAACTTTTTACAGGAGGTAAGACGTCGCTGAAAGCAGTCTTGAAAGAAATTGGTTTCTGATATAAAACGCTTAATGGGCGTAAAGTGTTATTGGAAAAGACTCACACTGTTGTTGCACGAAGCGTGTTTCTACACAAAATATTGAACAAAAATCTAGACAGAATAGTATGGCTGGACGAGACGTGGGTCAATGCTGGAGAAGCCGTGACAAAATGCTGAACAGATGGCACCCCAGATAGTAGTGGCCACCAGCCGACAGGGAAAGGAGCCCAGATATTTGTGGCCCATGCCGGTTCGTCGGATGGGTTTATTGAAGATGACCTCCTGGTCTTCAAATTGAAGAAAACCGGCGATCATAAAGATATGGACCATACTTGCTTCCTGGAGTGGTTCAGGAAACTGTTGGAGCAGCTGGAACTCCAACAATTATAGTGATGGACAACGCACCATATCACTCATTAAAACTGGACAAGGCCCCTACCTCCAACAATAGAAAAGAGGTTATGGTAGAGTGGCTGAAGGAAAGGGGTGTAGCTGCAAATATGAACATGCCCAAACTGCTTTTATATTCCCTGGTGAAAGAAAATAAGCCCGTCACACCAACAAATGTTGCAGATAAAGTAGCCAGGGAACTTGGCCATGAAGTGATTAGATTACCACTGTATCACTGTCATTTTAATCCCATTGAAGTAGTATGGAGCGACATTAAGACTTACGTGAGGGAAAATAACAAGACTTTCACAATTACAGAGGTGGATAGACTTTTGCGGGAAGGTGTGGCGAGGGTGGGCACGGCTTCATGGAAGAAGAAAGTGAATCATGTGCACCAAATAATACGAAAAGCACAGGAATTGGACAGAATCATCAGTGAATGTGAACCACTAAAATGATATATCTTGGTGACAACGACGATGATGATGATGACAATGACGCTTCCGAGAATGACGACGACGGAGACTTGGATGGAATTGAGCCATTAAAATTCTAAACCGGTGAGTGGAATTTACTTTGTTATACCTTTCTCTCATTGTAACAAGCTATTATGCATTAGTTTCTTCTATTTTGTCATAAATACGTAATTTATGCTATATACGTTATAGCATCACTGTTATTTTCAATTGACATCAATAATAACAAAATAGTTTCATTATTCATCAGCATTCATTTACTATGTACATTGTTTACATTCGTCTTTACACACGATAGAGACATTTGTAATCAGCTGTTGTTGTTTACTAGTTACTCTGCCAACGCCGCAAAGGCAGCATAGCCAGCCTTACGTGAAACCATCCGAACTGTCAAGTGCAAGGATTCAGCGGCGGGGGTATACATCTATTTCACTTTGAGAAATAAATGAAGTAACCACACAAATTTTTCTGGGAAGATCTGTGTTTTAGATAGGTCATACTGTCACGAATAGATTGCACGCTGACTTGCTAAAGTCATTTGTGAATGTTAGTGAGGAATAAGTTACGCTTTGGTAGTTGTATTTCGAACACAAGTATTTGTGATATTTCTACCAACATTTTTAATATTTAATTAAAGCAAATAAAATCAAATCACAATTGTTTAAACTTTGAATGAAACAGTATGTTATATGTAATTAAATGTATTGTTTTTAAAGGCAGAAAGCAAATTTAATGTGAATTCAATTACAGTCAATTTTCTTTTCATTGTTGGATCCTTGAAACACATCTTATCAGTGAAATAATAAGATGAATTTTTGGGTGGATATTATTTTTTCTGGTATTGATTATATGAATTTGTTACAGAAAAAATATCTTGGCTGTTTATAATTTAGTTTTTACTACATATGGATGGAAGCTTTTTCCTTAATTTGCTATTTTATCAAAAATTGTCTTTTGAGATCTTGAAAACTTTCAAATATTTACAATTACAGACAAACTAAGCTCTCCAGAACCACATGTTTGAGGTTCCCTGAACTCCGAGAAACATTATTCTGAACAGGAAATTAATACTGGATCTGGGATAAAAATAAAACTTAGTTTTCAAGTGCAAAACCTTCCTAAGACATTTAGAATAATCTCATAACCATAAACTAACTCATTAATGCAATCCTTTATAATTTAACCAATGATGCAAGTGATTTTATATGACATACCATATGTTTATTACTTCTGTCTGTAGATTAAAATGTATAAATTGAATTCTCTGTGAACAGCCCGAAAAGTTTTCTTCACATGTAATGAATCTGGTAGAATTTTCTACAAGTTGAAGTAGAACTTGAATGGCTTATCACTCAAACACATATCCATCTCTATAAAATCAAAATTGTCAAATAAATTTCTTTAATGTAATTGCTCACTTCTTAGATATTCACAGCACTTGGTATGAAATTCCAATAATTTTCATTTAGTAGTATTTCAAAAACTGCATATAACAGCTCCCATCTTAGTATCTGTATTATCTAGCATAAGTTCTGGAAGCATTACTCTCTGCCCATGAAATCTCGTAGGATTATTTTAACAGAAAACATGTTTCAACAAACCTTGAAAACATAAAATGCATTCTTGGAAATAATAGTGTCAGTTTGTGTGCCTGTGCATTATTATAGTTGCTTCAACAATAGTCACACAGCACCTGAACACTGAATTGTACAATGAGGTAGAATTACATGTTACATTAAATCTTACAGTGGTTAATTAATAACAACAAACTTAGCAACGCATGAGCAAATTTGCCATTAAATAATGGCCTTTAAAATTTTGATTAGCATTCCTATCTTTACAACTAGGCCATATTCATAAATTAAGCTCTCCAGAAATGTATATTGTGAGGTCCACTGAACTTTATTGGGAGGGGGGATATATATATGAAAAGAATTTGTCTTAACAGATTTACTTTGAACCGCTATAAGAAATAAATATGCATATATCTAGTTTAATTTGTTAAGGAGTAATTTTTGAAAACTGTAAACAGAACAGTGAGTTTTGATAAACATAAATTGAGTCACCATTTTACACATTTTGCTCCACTTCCCAAGACTACCTTCACTTCCATTGTCGACTAATGCTACAACAGATGGTTGTGTCCAGCTCGATGTTGCGGTGCCCTCTATTCTTCTTGTCAGTAAGATGACATCATCCTATAATCCATCAATGAATGTGAAAAGGTTTTCCCTATAAGAGCTATCTACCAAAGAAATTTAAAATAGCTTTTAATGTCTTTTCTTTAAATAATGTGTTGCAAATTAATGCATATCAAATTAAATTTCAGAGCCAGTGAATTATTGCACAATGGAATGATATCTCTGTTATTTCTGCACATAACAACTAGCTTGAATGTAGTTGCACATTTTCAAGGTTTGGTTTTATATACAGCATAATTTGCAAATTTTAAAATATTCTCAAAAAATATTGTTCTTATATTTATTCCTGACATTAAAAGAACTACTTTGTTGCTAATGACATTGAGGTAACAAACTGTACACAGTATTTTATTAATATGCAGGATGTTCTTCCAGAGTTCATGCATAATACTGTGGCTCAGTTTGAAAAAAACTGTTATATAGAAACTCTTCTTTCAGTAAACCTTTTTGAAAACTGTAAAACATCAAATTTCACCCTTGAGGTAGTAAAGCACTAATTAGTAATGCTTATTACTTTAACAAATATGGGGAGTTTATATTGCAGAATTTTACCTACTCCAGCTCATGTTATGATGCGATTTCAGAAGAAATCAGGTTTTGAGATCCCATAAATAAATAAATAAATATATATATGAAAATAAAGCTGTTTTAGAAAAAAGCTCTGTATGTGGATATGAGTATTTCTGAGAACAGCATAACTAAACAAAGAAAGTCTGCTGTGGGAGGCCGCTGAAGTGGCTTAGTGGTCCGCAAACCCTTAATGACCCTAAGTGGGTACCAGATGTTCTCCTATCGACTACAGATGTTCCATAGACTTTGCACAAACGTTTATGAATATTTCCTATGGTTTCTTTCTCTGCTACAAGAAATTCAATCACAGCATATTGTTTGTGAAAGATGACACTTACAGATGCCATTTTAAAACATACCTACACTGACACTTGCTGTTTGAAGAAACTGACACTTTGCATATACACTTGGTAAATTTCAAGTAAGTTGCACCTAAATTTGTACATTTCTCAGAGATGATTTTCACTGCAAAATCAATTGTGAGGCATCATTTATTGGGCAACCCTTGTAAATATATGATGATGTCATATATGGTTTCCAGCCAATTAGATGCAGTCTATTTCAAAGCATATATGAGAGAACTTGCCTCCTGGCTAACATTGAAGTTCAATATTTCTGAGTTATAAATCAGTTCCATTGTGTAATAGTAAGGAAGTTAACATTTTGAGCTATGACTGAGGCAAAGAAAGAACACTATGTTCTTCA
>JAUKNX010000382.1:0-26295 GCA_030762935.1 Hymenopus coronatus | reverse complement strand
CAATGTGCTGCTTCTTAGATTCAGCCATATATGCCCATCAATCCACAATTGTAGATTCTTTATAAAGGCCCAATTCCCTTCCATTCTTGCCATCTTCATTACTTGTGTTTAATTTTTCTTCAAGGCCTGTTGTTGCACCAATATGTCCTTATCTATAAAAGTAACTGCTGCTTTTATTTGTTTTATTTTGTTCAATACTTCACAAACAAACTGCACTGATGCAAATCTTAAAACTATCATTCTGGCTCCTCTTGATCTCTTCAATCTGAATGTCTGCATAATCTCCCAGCTCTGTAGCACCATTCCAAGCTTTCCTTCTCTGATCTCTCTGACCTCTTGTAAAGGCCATACTCCATTCCTTCCTTTCACTCCTGCAATAATTAGATTGAATTTATGTCATCTCTCTTCCAACAACTCTACTCTTCTTTTGACATTCTGTACCTCATTTCTTACATCTTGCACTTCATTTCTAATCTCTCCCTTAACATCTATTAGTTCCTTTTCCACTCCATTAAGTTCATTTCCTAATCTCTTACACATATCCTTTATTTTAGCCAAAATTTCTTCCATGACAATTTGTATTCCAATTGCTCCAGAGTTAATTTAAGTTGACCATATTTTTTTCGATGTCTTTGGGGACAACATTTTCATGGATGGGGTGCAGCATTGGAGAGAAAGACATGGTCAGTGCCTAGAACTGCCCCCAGCCAGTTATTGCGGTCCTCATGACCTTGTATAAGTTACATCCTTGCAGAAAATAGTCTTATCTTAAAATAAAATAAAAAATAATAAGCAATAATGATAATAATAGTACCTACTTCATCGAAGCCACATCCTCCTAAGGCCCTAAGCTCCAAGTGTCAGTTTTGTCACATTTACGTCAATGAGCATTAAAGAAAATATTTTCTATATATTGCACTAATGTTCTATAATTTTGAGAAGAATATGAACTCTGAAGTCTGAATTGGAATAATATAATTTTTAATGTACGTTGTTTACACTGAAAAGCATGTCGAGGTGGTGTAATTTTTGCAGAGTGCATTTTCTTCAGGTCCCAGGGTTTGGAGCAGGTTTTTCACTAAATGCTTCGCATGATAAGTTAATATCTATTTCCACTGTTAAAATAGCTTGCTCTATGCTCACATTAAATGGATATTTCTCTTCCGATCAGAAGTAATTCATATTCAAAAGTACCCTTGCTACAGATGCATTACTTCCAGGTAAGCACATAAAAACAATAATTGTCTTCAGATTGTCATGGGGTATAATAATTTCTTTCAAGTGCATGAACACTTTGATTTTCTGACAGGTTACTTGTCTCTGAACCATTCAGTCTTTTTTTTGATACATAACCTCGCAAATAACTAAATTTATCAAATAGTTCATCATGATTTATGGTTACAATGTCTCGACTCTTCGATAATATCTGTTCAATAGATTATCAAAATTTTCCCTTAAGGGCACATTATCCAAGAGAAGGCGGCCTAAATATGACAAATCCTCATTGTGCTTATTGCAAGAATGCAAATAAGATAGAGCAATGTCATAAAATTCTTTAGATATTTTGAAATAACTTTCCTTTTTCATTTCACAATTTTCTACTAGATTAGTTAGCAAATTCTTTACCATATGTGGAATAAACCGTTCACCACATTTCAATTGTAAATTTATTAATAGGTTCTGTTGCGCATTTGTCATCACCTGCAATCACTTAAATTGTTACACAAAAGAGTGCAGTGTGAGAATGAGAAAAGCTAAGCCACAGCTCAGTCTCACTGTTTTCGAAGAACTGTTTCATATTTTAGGACACAGTGATTTTGACATGAAAAAAATTTTCAGTGATGGATACAGTTTCAATATTCTTTCCAAGGCTGCAAGTAATGACAACTATATTACATTAACGTAACCAAGTATTTATTTCATATAATGAAACACTGTTTTTGAGCAATTATGTATAATATGCACATTGCAATCAAGACCTATTAAATATTTTCTGTTCATCTCAGCCTTAATTTCAGTTATTTCATTCTCTTTACCCTTTCTCAGCAACCCTCCGAAGTTAGAATTTGTATTGTCTGCTGATAGTCCTACCACCTTTTTGTCTAAGTCAAATGTATCAATTGCTTCCAACACTTGTACAGATAATTATATCAGAAGTTTCTCCTAGGATTTCAAAGAAAGTAATACGTTTGTTCTAAATTGGGTTTTCTAAGTTATAAGCTTTATAATACCACTCTAAAATAGGGAGTAGCTTTCCAAATTTATGGTTAGATGTATCGTAAGACATAATTATGGTGCTGACCTATTTAGGATCATTTTCTAGTTCTTCGATAGTCCATGGGGTAAAAACTGTGGTTAATTATGGATCTACACTTTGTTCTTGCACAGCTAAATTGTTCCGTTAATTTTTTCTGTAGTGTATGTGTACAATCCACAGTACTAAAGCTATGTGAAATGCAGTGTGATATGCATAACTTCCTTCATACAGAGCTAAGTTGTATTCACTTTTAGATGGTTCTAGTTTATGTGATTTACTTAGTAGTGCAGGCTTGTGCCTTTTCGCATTTACATCAGTTATTGCTGCCCTCCCACCACTACCTATTGAAAATTTTGAACTACACACAATGCATTTCACTAGTGTTCCATCTTCTTAATTAACTTGCATAATATATGGAAATTCTGCTTTTACTGAATCATTGAAATGACACGTAAGTTTTAATTAATATGCTCTAATTTCTCTCTTAGACTTCAGATACTAACTAAACTGGCAGACATCGAGACAGCTGATACACTGATTACAACATAGTGCCTAATCAATATTTACAAATAAGTTGTGTTCATTGTTGAAGAATAGCCGGGCGATAACTGCTACCACCGTGTTAGTTAATACTTATCCAATTTATAAAGTCAAACTCAGGAAAATAAACTTTACGAATATCAGCACATGTAGAAATTCAATTCATACTATTATTAATATTGTATCTGGTATATTAAATTATGTATTACTGAAATTGGGGACATATATAGCCTGGGACATAGGTCTTATTTTGGATGCTGTCCGCGAAAATTGGGGATGAATGGTCACCTTAAGTTAATTTCGGCTCCACCAATTATCAGTAGTATGCCTATTACACATGTAAGAAGAAACATGTTTACCATCTCTTCTGTACATTTGTTTTGAATTCCTTCCATTTTAGGTTGTTAGATGTTTCAATTCTTCCTGTGTATACTCTAGATGATTTAAATAATTTAAACAAAGAAAAGTGTGTACTGATGTATTCTTCTTGTCAAAAGTACATGTGTCCCTTGATATATGCAAAACTAAGGAAAGAGTATTTGTTAGTTATGCAGAAAACGGGCCGCTCAAAAAATCGAATGAATGTAGGTGCGATCAATGAATCTTATGTTTGTGATGACAATTTCAAAGGTTTTATTTTTCAGACAAGCTTGGTTTTTCTTATTATAGACAAATTTGTGTTCATGCTGGAACGGTTGGTATTTTGCATGTATATGGGTTATTTACCAAATAATTATACATAAACTAGTATTATATAAATAATAAATGGCTTTATAATATTCAGGATTATATTTATCCACCGACAACTACCACAATAGAAAATTAGAAACATAAATTTATACACAAACACACACACTAACCTTAATGGATTCAAACTTAACCTTGCGCTAAATTTGAAAGCCACATGACCTAGTGGTTTCGCCTACAGAAACATACTCCTCCAACAACTACTATAGTCACACTAACCGGTGAATTATTCCTATGAGTTCTCACGACGCGGTAATCCTGCCAAGAGCGACATTTGACGTTCTTGCATACCTATAGCCCTCCGCTAGTGTCAAAACCAAGCTTTTTCATTATAAATCCAGTTATTATGCCAGCATTTCTGCATATAAACATTATAAAACCATTTATTATGCATATAATACTTGTTTTTATATAATTTTTGGGTAAATATCCATCATATATGCAAAATACCAACCGTTCCAGTATGCACACGAATTTGTCTAAGTAATATAAAAACCAAGGTTGAACGCCAATGAAACCTTTTAAATCGTCATCAGAAACACAAAATCAATCAATCACTTAGTTTCATTAAATTTTTCGAGGGACCCAAGTTCTCCATAATATCCCTCTCTATTTTGAATCTTCCTTTTTGGCCTAACCTTGTGAAATGGATTAGGAATATCAAATAAGTAGGCACAGCATTCCATACCAGTTTGTTCTTCTCAGCATTCATAAACATGCAGTCCTCAAAAAGAAGAGATCACAGCTTTATATTGTATAAATAATCAGATTCGTTCTTCATCAGATCTACTCTTCTGAGATTTACTAGCCATTCTTTACTTGTGATAGTACTTTATTAGTAACTGACCATATAAATAACTATTTTATATTCTATCGATTACCAAGACTGCCCTGGGAAACAAGTTGCAAGCGTAAATTTAGAATGTAATGTTTTAGAATATATTTTATTTCTTAATGCTTTTTTATTTTCATTGTACAGTATATGTTATTTGAATTTAAATAATTCGCTTACTATGTACTTGTGAATTACATGTTAAGAAAAGTTATTACAAGCAAGCACAAACAGTATGATGAATAAAATTTGTGCCACTTGCTGCAGACATTGTCTCTTTTACAAATGGTTCTGCTAAAATGTTAATACTAAAGGAGAGAATTTCAAATTACAGTTCTTTCTCTGAGGAACTTTTGTTAAGGGGGGTACAGAAAACTTGTCCAGTACAACTAACTTAGAAGAAAATACAACTAAAGGTAAGGCAAATGATTGTACGAACTTCACCACACAAAATCTGTTAGGTCAAAAAATTAATTTGGCAACAAAAAGTAAGGGTAAAAATAAATTTAGTCTGTATCATCAAAACATTCAAAGTATCGCCAATAAAAGAGCACTTATGGAGCAAAACATTCTAAATATGCAACCCGATATTATAATATTTACAGAGCATGGTCTAAAAATAGAGGAATTAAAGGTAAATAATTATGAAAACTACTCATTGGGGGCTAGTTACTGCAGAAATAACCATAAAAGTGGGGGGGTTGGTAATTTATGTTAAACAAGAAATTAAATACAAAGAAATAGATTGCAAAAAATTCTGTGAAGAAATGTGCAGCGAAATTGCAGCAATCGAAATAAAGCAAAAAAGTAAAAACCTCATAGTAATAGGTATTCACAGTCCTCCAAATGCAAACAAAGTAATTTTTCTCTAGAGATTAGAAGAATGTCTCAACAGTATAAGTAAAAATAGAGACACCATAGTAATAGGAGATTTCAATATAGATGTTCTAGTAGAAAACAAAAAGAAAAGGCTATTATTAGAAATGCTAGTAAGAAATAATGTCGCACTGGCAGAGAGTAACTAAGTATTCAGCAACATGCGTGGACCTCATGTTCTCAAACCTAAATGGGGAATGTTATGAAATTAAAATAATAAAAAATGGAATAAGTGACCACTATGGTCAACAAATAGTAAGTAAAACATTAGGTAACTTAAGACCCAAAACTAATAAACTAATAGAGGTCAAAAGAATAGTAAACAAAAACACACTAGAAGCATTGCGATATTTCATCAAAGAAGCACAATGGGAAGAAATCTATGAAAAATATGAAATAAATGAAAAATTTGAATGTTTTGCTAAAATCTTAGAAAAATGCTTAAACACAGCAATACCTATATGCAAAGTAAATTGTGGTATGCAGAAAAGTAAAAACTTGTCAACCAAAGGTATAAACATCTCAAAAAACGCATGCAATTCCTAAACAGCTTAAAACATCCAAAATTAGATGATAAATCATACACATATATAGAAAATTACAAACAAATGCTCAATAAAGTAATAATTGAAGCAAAGAAGCAGCACAACAAAATACTGATCCAAAATGCAGAAAATAAAATTAAAGTAGCATGGAATATAATAAAAGCATCACATAAAGAAAATAAACAAAAATGGGTAGAAAACATATGTATTGAAGTAAACAATAGGTTAATAGAAAACCCAATAAACATAACAGAAAAATTTAATGATTATTACATCAATATTGTAAAAACTTTAGGCCTCAGCCAAGGTCAAAACCAGCAAACAACTGAAAACAGTATATGTAACTCAATGGTGTTACGAGAAATAACAAATGAGGATGTTATTAAACAGATAAACACATCAAAATGTAAACAATCTTTTGGGTTAGATGGACTTACAAATGAAATGGTTAAGCATTGTAAATCTGAAATGGCAGAGATAATGACGCATATAATTAATCAATCTTTTATAACAGGTACATTTCCCAATGCACTAAAAAAAGTAATAGTAAGACCAATATACAAGAAAAAAAATTCAAAGCATGCAATGGAAAATTATAGACCCATATCATTATGTTCAACATTTTCCAAAATAATAGAGGGATTGTTTTTAACTCAACTACAGAGCTTCTGCAGTAAGTATAAAATAATATCAGAGTACCAATTCGGTTTTCAAAAAAAGAAATCAACAATACAAGCTATCTGTAAAGGAAATGACATCCTCATAAATGCAATAGACAGGAAAGAATATGTAATCGCAATCTTTCTTGATCTTACTAAAGCATTTGACTGTGTAGATATACATAAATTAATAACTAAAATAGAAAATTATGGCATCCGGGGCCTACCACTAAAATGGCTAAAATCTTATCTACAAAATAGAGAGCAATGTGTGGAAATTATATACAATTCAAATGGTAACCTAAATAAAATCAGATCGTCTTTTAACAAAGTGACTCACGGTGTTCCACAAGGATCGAAACTAGGGCCATATCTATTCCTTATACATATAAAGTGCTTATTCAAAATAATAAAAGAAGCAGGTGAAATAGCCACTGGATATGCTGATGATACTACAATTATAGTAAGGGGAAATACAGAACTTGAAGTACAAGATAAATAAAATGTACTACTTGAAAAAATTAGGGAAGAGCTAGGAAACCTAGGGATGGTAATAAATACAAATAAAACAGAATGGATGCAAATCAGCTTAAAAAAGAAAATCCCACCCAATATTCAATTAGTCCTAGACAATAAACAAATACAACAAGTAACAGAAACAAACTTCTTGGGATTAATAATAGATAACAGATTAAACTGGAAAAAACATATTGAAAAAATAGCAAAAAAAATAAATACAGGACTATACATCTTAAAACAAGCGGCGCAACAAATGGATAGAGATAGCTTAATACAAATATACTATGCCTTCATACATTCTCTTTTGAGCTATGGGGTTGTATTATGGGATAATGCACAGAAAAAAACAATGCAAAGAATATTAAGACTACAGAAGCATGCCATTCGAATAATATGTAAACTAAAGAAGACGGATACTTGTAAAAATTCCTATAAAAAACTAAATATATTAACATTTCCAGCACTGTATATATATATGAATGCATTAAATACTCAATAAAAAATCATAGCAATCAAAATAGAAACATGCACATACACGAACATGACACAAGAACGAAACAAAATTATTTCATTAACAGACTAAGAGGAACGTTAAGTAACAAAAGTATAGAAAGTAAAACCAAAGATTTGTACAATCATTTGCCTAAACAAATAAAACAGATAACTGAAGAAAACTGGAAACTTAAAGCAATTAAAAAGTATCTCTCAGAAAATGTATTTTACTCTATAGAGGAGTATAAAATGTTAAATTAAATAAGTTATGCTGTATGATGGTACCCCCCGTATTTAATTTATATACACATGTTATTATTTATACTATATGTTTAGTTTTGTAATCAATCTGACGATCCTTGTAAATTATGTATTACAAATGGAGATAATAAAGAAATAGAAATAGTTATTTTATGCAAAAAAATGGATATGTGTATGCATTAAAATGCAGTACAACAAAGAGCTGGACACAGCCACCTGTTGTATATAGCATCAGTCAACCTTGGAACTGAATATAGGGTTAAGGTAACCTGAAACTGGTCCTCCCAAATGAAGGGGAAGTGGAGCAAAAAGTGTAAAAAAAAAAAAAAAAAAAAGAGGGGGGAAGTGATTCAAGTTATTTAAATTAGTGATATTTAAAATTTTGAACTTACTTTACAACCCAATATTTCACTAGAAATACATGTTTTGAGGACCCAATAATTTTAGAAAAACTGCCATATGCATGTCTGTCTTTGTGGATATGTGTGTGTCTGTGACAGCGTATATGGAAGAGAGAAAGCCCATTCACTACCAAACTTGGTACTTAAGTTTAGTATTTTCTAAGGATGCAATATGAAGACATTCAGTGAAATCTCCCCACCATATACTACACTTTACATAGAACATCTTTTGAAGTTTTTGATTTTCTAAAAAATGTCAACGATTTTGATTAAAGTGCCATATGCTACTGCACCAAAAGTTTAAAAAAACACAATTTATGCCATATACAGTTTGTTGTAGAGCTATCTATTTCCAAGATATTCCCTGTTATTGGCTCCAGTTTTAAAATACTTAAATTTTTCTCAAATGGGAAGTTCTCAGCCATTTCATATCTCTTGGTGTACTCATAGCCATGGAAAGAGAACTGAATTTCAATGCCAGTCGCATAATGATTTCATACCTGATTCATATCAATGGCAGTGTATCATTAGGTATCTGTTTTGTTAGGTTACATCTTAACTAAGTATGATTCACATATTTATCCAAATACAAGATTACCTCAAATGCAAGAGGACCCCATTTTTTCAATACTTAATTTTGGAATTTAGCCTAAATCTTTTATATAAAAAAAAAGACATTTAAAGTATTGCACATAAATTTTGAACAAACTAAGGGACTTTTAAGCAGAGAATGTCCCTTTTATTTTTGTATATAAACATTTTTTTTTTTTTAACGTAATATGAATTTTCATGGAAATGCACATAGAGAGCAAGAGGATAATGGAAATGTACCAGTGTGTGTGGTGGAAGCACTGCTGCAAACATGGTGATAGATAATATTTTCTATTTAGACAACACTCCTAATATAGCACACCATTGTAAAAAATGTTATTCAATTTGAATTTGCAAGGCAATTCATTTAAAGTTTGGGAGAGAGGGAAGAACAGAAATGTTCCAGTATATGTTTGGTGGGGGAAGTGATGCTGATGATGGTAAGGAGAGCAGCACACCTGTAACTATGATAATGGATAAGATTTCTATTTAGACAACATCCTAATAAAACACATTGTTATAAAAATTTTACCTGATTTGAAATTGTATGGAAGTTCACATGATGAGTGGGGAGATGTGAGAGAGTAGAACAGAAATGTTCTGGTATGTCTGCAGTGGGAGAAAGTGAAAATGACAGTGGTAACAGCAGCAGCACATCCTCAATAATGATAATGAATAAGAATTTTTATTTGGAAATCATAAAATAACACATCATTGTAAAAAGTTTTGCTCAGTATAAATTTGTGTGGCAATTCATCTGCATGGCAGAAAAAAGAGGGAAGAATGGAAATGTTCTGCCAGTATATGTGCAGTTGTGGTGGGAGGGAGTAATTGCGCAGCTAAACCTCTCGCTCTTTTTCTTTTTTTGACCAATGGTTCCAAATACATTCAATACAGCATTTGGCTCAACCAGCTATGTAAAAGGAAATTCTCTAGTTTAGTTTAATCTTGGAGAGAAATCTTTTTCCCAGTGAGAATGCTTATAATCCCTATAGGTCTGTTAACAGCTAACTTTATGGCTTCCATATACATCACAACCCTCCATGCCTTGCCACTGCTGAACCCGCAAAGTTTGAAACTTACTTTTAATATATAGTATTTGGAAAACGTATATCACTAATGCAAAATGACCTCCAATGCTCAAGATTAATATTTTAGAAAAAAAAATATGCCTATATTTGAATAAATATGGTACTTTGAATTAAATTTTAACAATAACAATTAAATTTTAACGAGCTGGCTGTAATTGGCACTGTAGCATGCAGCAATTATTTAAACCATCTTCATTTCTGTAGAAAGGCAGTAATGGTAATACATGATTAATATTTCAACTTGTAAGGCTCAGCAAGAGTATCCTAAATACTTTTTTTTAATAATAAATGTAAATTGTATTTAAAGGTAATAAGTAAGTTAAAAAGGAACGAACCAGCTGCACTGTGTTTTGCCTGTCTCCATCCTGACACTTTTTCGGACTGCTGCTATCATAGAAAGGCACAGATGAAACCACACAACATTTTTAAAATTACTTTTAAAGGCTTTAAATTCCAACTTTGTGAAAGGACATGCTAAAACTGGCCACCATCGTTGTCCATATATTTTTGGCAGCTCTTTAGGAAACTATCCATTACTTGCCATAGTTCACCTTGAGAAATGCTGGCAATTTCCTGGTTAATATTTTGTTTTAATTCTTCCAGGGTGTGTGGGTTTGTCTTGTACACTTTGAGTTTTAAGTTACCCCAGAGATAAAAGTCATAGGATGTTGGGCCAGGGGATTGAGGGAGCCACAATTTCTACTAATAATTCTGTCCAAAAACACAATTTCAATTGTTCTCATTGAAAGATTAGCTGTATGAGCTCTTTCTCCGCTAATGGCACACTATAAACAAATTTTTTCGTCATGAAGGGGTGCTTCATGAACAATATTATGTTTCTCAGAGCTCCAATGACCATTATTTTGTGTGCACACATTTATGAAGGCAGAACCAAACATCGTCTGTGAAAAATATTAGATGTGGGTCTATTTCGCATTGTGTGCACTATTGAGACTCCTCTCACAAAATGTATAACTAATTACAGTCACCTGATTGCAGAGCATGTGCCACACCTATGTTATGGTTTTTCACTTCAGCAATTTAGTATCTCTTTGCACAGAGCAATAAGAAATGACTACATACCTCATACGAAAGCCGCTTAAGCAATTTTTGTGAGGAATTCTCCAAACAATGACCAATGTCTAATGTTTCTTTGGTCAGAAATGTATGCTGTCTTTTAAATTTCTAGCCTGAATACTTCCTGTGGCCTGAAATTTATTGTAAATTTCATGGATTGTTGTACGACTTGGAGCTTTTACACCTTGCAAATCATACTTTTACTTGGAGAGCTTAGTTAACATGTACAAATCATAAATAAATACACGCTATGCAGTAGAAAACATACTGAGCCATAATACACTTTGTGACTAAGTACAACACAAAATAGTAAATCATTCATAATAACTGAACTACACCAATAACTTCAAATCAGTACTGCACTTCCTGAGCAGAGCAAAACTCTGTCAGAAGCGTGACCTTCTTTACAGCAGAAGTCCGGAATCATGTATCCTCATGCCCAGTGTAAAAACAGCCTGCAGCCGGTTTAGAGGTTTTTGACTCACTCTGTATGATTATATAACAACATACATAACTTTTTATGCAGGTTCCAAGAGTAATGCAGACTGGTCTCAGTTTGTGGTAATGGAATTTACTCACCTACTGATCTAGTTCCTTGTCTAGAGTGCCCTCACAACAGCTATAGAGGAGAGCCTCCAACAGAAGCCTTTAAAAGACTACCAGGTTTGTCCTGCCGATACTTTTACTAATGAACCAGCAGCACCTAGCAAGAGTCAATGTAATGGTAATGTGATGTTTTAGAGTTTATTCTCTGATTAAAGCATCAACTCATGCATGCATTCTATTCTTTATGTTGTTGGCTAATGGAATATTTTAGGAGCAGCAACTCAGGAAACCTAATTGAAGAAGTGTAGTTTAGGAAATAGAATAACTTTAAATTATTTGTTTAGGTTCGTGTATTTCAAAACTGTTAATTTTGGCTATATGCCTAAAATTTGATAAAAAAGAAACTCCAGCTTATTCCTTTTGTTATAATACTTTTCCTGTGTTATAATTTTCTCAGTAATATGTCACAAAATAAACCCACCTATTCTCAATCTTTCATTTTATTGCATCAGCTAGTAACATGAAACTGTTCTAACAGAATCTTTATTCTGCATGAATAGTTTTAATCTCTGTTTTGGAAATTATTTACTGTTAATGAATTATAATTTCTACAGTATGCCAAGTGTTAACAATAAGACACTGTGTAGAAACTTCAAAATGTGTGACTGTTGACAGTGTTTTAAAACTCTGCAAGTGGCAGGAATTGTAACTAATGATTTTTGATTCAGCCATTTCACTTAGCAAACCTAAAACCTTTTATTTTACTGCAAGTGATACTTCTGTTAAGGTGGAACTTAGGCAGAAACGCCTCGACACAAAAAATTCTACGGTAATCTTGCATGCCAGGTTACGCTGTCAATGTGCAATGTGAAATGCCAACATGCACATTTAAAAACCACTATATTTATGCAACTTTAACAAGTAGTTGGTACTGTTACTTAATTTACTGAATAGACCAAAACAAAGTCATTGGTATACACGGAAGTACTAATAAAATATCTGCAATGTAATAATGAGCCAAAACAAAAGTGCGAGAAATGATTCTTAATGTACGAAAAGGAAATGTTTAGCTAAAATAAATATAAGAGAAATGATTCATGATGTACGAAAAGGAAATGTTTAACTACAATAAATATAATTGCCCAAACAAATAGCATAGCTTCCCCATGTCCTGCCGATTTTAAATATACATTCTCTCTGAAGTAGTTATAAAATATCTGCAATGTACTGAATGAGTCAAAACAAAAGTCCGAGAAATAATAACCTCGAAATTGAAGGGAAGGGTAATAATAACAAATATAAGAGAAATGATTCATAATGTATGAAAAGGAAATGTTTAACTAAAATAAATATAATAGCAAACTGATGAAATAAATATAATTGCCCAAACTGACGAAACAAATAGCATAGCATTTTCTGATGATTTTAAATATATGTTCTCTCTTCAGATGGCGCTGACTCCATTTATTATGCCAACCAAACCAGTAATAATTCTGATTTCCGTCTATTTGTTTATTTATTTTAAAGTTAAATCACCACCAAGCAGTTAACAAGGAATGCCTTATACACCTATCCATGACACAGAAAGGAAAATGTCGTAGAAGTAAACATAATCACCCGAAGTAGTAAACAAAGTTTCTTTTCCCTTATGCGGACGTGGTTTATAACTCGCACATTCTCACTTTATATGGCGCTGGAGTATTACACGTAATTTGCAAGTCAATTGTTGGTTTTTAAGGCCTAAAAATATGTGATTTATATCATATCCAAAACAACTCTTTTCTTGCATCTTTAAATGTAATGCATTACAAAACATTTTAGAACAATCATAGGTGAAAATAACTGTAGTAATAATAATAATAATAATGATGATGATGACGATGACGTTGACAACTACAAGAAGAAGAAGAACCAACAACAACCAACAAGAAGAAGAAGAAATGTTATCAGCCAGAGGACATACTACTCTTTATTAATGCAATTGTTAGCCTAAGAAATACTTTGCGCCACACCAAACGACGTCACCACATCCGGAAGAAATGCATCACGCCAAATGACATCACCGAAAGCTAAGTAAGAAACTCTTAAGCATTGAAAACTATTTGCTAAGGACCTTGGTGGTTTCTCAGTGTTTTTTGGGGTTATGTTGTAAAGCGAGGTTGCCTGTCTGGCGTTGCGCGCTACCCACCATGACAGGGTAACATGGTGTACAAGATTACCAATTCTACCATGGCCATAATTTTTGATCTAAAGCAATGAAATTTTGTACAGTTAATTGCCTTGATGTCTTCTGTGACTCTGCTGTTTTATAAGTAATTTTGTCAACAAATAAAGAAATTATACTACATTGGAATTTTCAAAACATCAAAGAAGTTATGAACCTTTTTCTTAGTATCCCTTTGGTGAAGTTGCTTGAAAACAAGTGTACATTAATATTAGAATTATGCTATATTTTGGCGCAGGATTTTTTTCTCTATCTCCCTTCAATGATTTTTCAAGTATTTTTCAAGGTATGTGAGTTTTTTTTATTTCAAATTATTATTTATTTCATAGCACAATGCCTATAGAATCTAAATAAAAAGTCAAATTAGCTGCGCCAAAATACTCATTGTGGACTGAAATATGTGTGTACAAAATTTCATTGCAATATCTCAAATAGTTTCCAAGAAAAAGGTACATAAGTGTGAAAAGTTATAAACCTGAGAAAACGAGAAAAGTGGGAGTGATCTAGATACTTAAGATACTGCCTAAAATCCACCATAACTTTAGTCAGCTTCTTCTTCCTAGTCAGAAACTAAAGAAACATACCTTCTAAATAGTTATAACTATGTTTGCCTGTAAGAAATGCAGAAAAACAAGGGATGAAAGCTGATAATCAAGCAAGCAGAAAAAGGGAGTATGGCATCACAAGTCCTAAGTTTTTAATTTATATGGACCACAAAGAAATTAAATTAGGTTATGAAACTTTGGGAACATAAAGCGGAATGTATTAACAATTAATTAGTGAAATAAAAAAAAAAGTTGAAAAAATTCGCCATTTTTAGCCACATGTAGCACGGGTATTCGGTATAACCTAAGAACTAATTATGGATCATCCATTTCACCTAGTGGATGATTTAGCTTTGCTGGAAACAAGTGATAATACAGTTTGTGATTATGAATAAATCTTATATTTCTAACATGATGTAAATTATATGGTTCTTGTGGAGATTATTTTAATAGTAGATATGAACAATTAATGTTTTGGATTTAGCAGTATTATTTTTTATCCATATTAACTTTATTTCTCTATTCCTCTTAACCAATGTATGACATTTTTGCTGTGTGTTTTAAAGTGTTGTTATTTTATGATTCTTTTAAAGTATTATTTATTTCTTTTTTGATAAGGCTGAGAAAATGGACCTTGTTCTAGTGGTTTTAGGAACCCAACAGCACTTTTTCCTGCTTGTGTTGATCATACATGTTTAAGATATATAACTCTTGTATCTAGAAAAAAAAAAAATGTTTGTTGCTGTTTTAGTTTATAATAGTAGAAAAGCTGAAAAGCTGATACAAATTACATTTTTCTTGCAGGCAAATCTTCGCCAAGACACTACTCGGGCACTGGTTTAGCTCCTTGTGCTGCTTGTCCATGTAGCTTCTATCAACCTCAAGCTGGCTGAACAACATGTTTTGAATTCCCAACAAATATGTGAACCAGTGGCACTGGAGCAATTGGTTGTGAGGAATGTGAACCTATTCAATGTGCAGATAATACCTGTCAGTAGGAAGATTGTGTGTTCCTATGGGTAAATAAACTTAACAAATTAAAGCAAATTAGTGTTAATTTAATTGTTTTTTCACACAAGCCATGTGTAGGACAGGAGTTAGATAGGTAGAGTCAGACTGAAAAAAAGTACTTACTACATTGTAAGTCGCCATTGGGGTTGGTCATCTCAAAATCATTTGAGATCACCTTGTGGTGTACTGGGAGGCATGTGAGTCACTTGAGAAGTTTATGCCATATATATTGCCATGATGGCTCAGTGGTAGAACAACTGGCTAGAGATTGGGAGATCCGTGGTTCAAATCCCGGCTATAGTGTTTAATTTTTAATACCTTTAAAGCAAATTAGTTTGAATGTTTTCAGAAGTGCTGTGTTTTCATTCGTAGTAATCTTAACTGTCACGTATTACATTTGGTTTATTAATTGGTGCCTGTAAAGCAATTCCTAAGTTCTTCGCCAACACCTGCAATATGCTAGGCTTACACACCACAGATATTTGATCATTTGGTACATTTGCTTTGAAGGGTTCAATAGCTCTTTTAAGGAATCATGTTTCTAGTCTTCATCATCAATGACATTCTTATTTAATGAGTATCCCATGTTCTTCCACTACTTCATTTGTAAATTTGTAACTGGAATTTTGATACTGCATATTCATATTGCTCTATTTCTTATTGCTATATTCAACCATTTATATGTGTTCTTGTTAATGTTTGTATTTGTTAAGCTTTGTCCTTCAAGCAAGCTTACAATAAGGAAAACAATGAAAATAAAAAACTAAGCATTGAATTTGGTTTTTCTTACTGGAAACATTTTACACACAAGATAAACTGTCTCTTTCCACTTTTAATTATAATTTAAAACGTTCTTATTCCCCATGTTTATTAATTTTTATCATCCGTTTGCTCTTTATTTTACCCCTACACCAATATTCCCCAAATAAGATAATATGCTTCTCTGATTTCAAGTGCAGCAACATTTCCCCACTACATCTGATGGTAGATATGCCCTTTTCTCCATCCTTAGTTTTTTTTCTCATTATTTTGGTTTCTTCACATTCAGGAATCTTATACTAATAAGTAATAACACTACCGAAAAAAAAAAAAAAAAAAAAAAAGAAGCTTTTTTCATACCTCCATGATAGAAGTTCTTAAGAGAAAACATGTGCTGATTTTGAAAGTCACCACAGAAGTCTGCTTTTGCGTCAGGTTAAAAAGATGTGAAGCCATTTATATTCTCACCTACTAGGCTTCAAATCAGATATTATGTTACACTTATTATTATGATATAATGATATATGGTACAGTACTATATATCATGGTTAATTAAGATTAATTCAAAATGTAATTTTACATGCATGCAATAATATTTGGAATATATATTTAAGAGACAATAATTTTTTTTAAATCACATTCAAAATTAGCTCCTAATCCTGATATAAATATTGTTAAAACAGAAATTACCAACAAAAATTTACAATCATCCATACACCGTTAGAATTGCATTCTAATATCATTTCATGAATATAAAACCTATATACCTGGTAAAAGAGAAAAATCTTCTGTAACTCTGCTTAAAAGTGCTCAGTAGCATGTGATTGCCTCTTGTACTCCTGTGTGCCTTCCCTCAATATTAATTCCCATCATTACTGGGTCCTTATGTCCTTGGTACCTCTTCTCCATGACGGAAATGTCCTGATAAAACTGTTCCCCTTGTTCAACACTAATATCACCCAGATTTTCCAGAAAAAGGTCTGGATGTGAATGGAGGAGATCTACTTTCAAAGACATTCTACAACCCATGTCTTTGTAACATTTCAATAAATTTGAGAGCAAAGTTTTATAGCTTTTTTCCTTTGTATTTCCAAGTAAACCATGTACAATTCTTGTAGATGATTCCCAAGCTGCTAATTCCATCATTTGTAACATTTTTTCAAACATTTTGTCCTCCAAGAGTTTATGGATTTGAGGGCCAACAAAAATTCCTTCTTTCAATTTTGCATAAGTTATTTGTGGAAACTTGGCTTGCAGAAATGCAAATCTACTACCATCCTTGTTGAGTGCCTTAACAAAATTCTTCATCAGCCCAAGTTTTATATGTAAGGGAGGGAGAAGAAACTTATCAGGCTGAACCAATGGTGCTGGGACATATTCTTCTCAGCTACCCCACTAACGCATGTTTTTGCATATCATGGCTGTCCCACGAACACAAAAAAGAAACAATATTTTGTGAATCCCCCTTGTAATCCAAACAGCAAACCAATTATTTGTTACCACATATTTTCCAACAATGAACCTCATATCTTAAAACATGTACAATCTTGGCCATACTTTCATAACTTTCTTTAATACTATAGAATGGAAAACTGGAAGAAATGGAAGTTTGTTACCATTTTGAAGTAACACAGTCTTTAAACTGAACTTTGATGAATCTATAAACAACTGCCAGTCATCTAGATTATGCTCAACTCCTAGCTCATTAAACCACTGATGTTTATACAAAAACACATATTGTTTTCCATAGAAAAATATTTGCCAAATTTCTGATGTCTATTTTGAAACTAATTTTTATACCAGGTGCAAGTAATTTCCATTGTTGCAGCCTGGAACCTAGAAGTTCAAAGTCTTCTTTTGAAAAATTTAAATCATGTGCCAAATCATTTAAGTCTACTTGCTCTATAAAATGACCTTCTCTTTCAGAATTTTCTGGTTGAAAGTCAGGGTTTTGAAGTAGAGGCCTCTGGCTCCTGGTACAATTCAGCCTGGGAATTGCTATTTACTTCACCATTACTGTCACTACAGTACTCAATATCTGAGGGGGTGCAGGAACAGGTAATTCCTCGCTATGTGGAACAGAACGCATGGCAGAAGGAATATCTGGATACTGAATGAGATGTTTAATTTTCCTAGACAGCCCAGATATACATATTTGTCATACAGAAGTAACAATCATTAATATGATTTGTTGGTTCTTGCCACACCATAGGTATAACGAATGGTAATGCTTTGAGTTTGCCATGTAACCATAACTGAAGATTTGTCATACAAGTTACACAACGTTGATGAGGTGACCATTGTTTTTCCTGATCACCAATTTGACAACCAAAGTATAAAGAATATGTATATATGGTAATCTTATAAACTTTTTTCTTTAATTTTTGGGAGTACATCATCACAAATATAACAAAAACTGTCTGGGTTATTTCTGCACTTCCGATGGGATCTAGCTCTTTGCATTGCACCACTAAAAAGAATTACACTAAGTGAAAAAGAAACATCACAATGTACCACACGGCTCTCAACATATTCAAAATGAGATTGACAGATTCTTTTCACAAGTGAAATAACCTATTTTAAACTGTTAGCTGACGTCCCCACCCAGATATAAATTTGAACATCCGGCTAAAGGTCTCTATTTAGATTTCACTCTTTGCAGTGTATGCTTCTAAAGAAGTACAGTCAAATGTAAAACTGGTGTAGCTGACAAAGGCTTGGTTAAATTGTACAGCATGTTTTTACCTTTACATTTTGTAAGTACCTGCATAAGTAATTGTGTAGGACAAGGGCAAGCAATCTATGACATGTGTGTTACTGGCAGGTATGCAAAATCATTTTTGATACTCTATATCTAAAATATTTAAAAATTGTGACATGATGCCATTTTAAGCATCATCTTCAGAATCTGCCTATGAAAATAGACTAAGACATATTATCTTTGTGGAGGTAAATTTCATGTTGGGTAGTGTAATTATCTTTATATCTGCATATCAGACATTCCTTTAAATTCCACTCTCCTCTTATTCCTTTCAATTTCACTGCACCCCAGCTCGCCCATCTGTAACATTTTTGCGCAAATTTCCTACCTCATTGTTTCTTTAGTTCCATGTATATTGTATAACAATTTTTGCCATTCAAACTACTAAACATGGTATGACATCTCAAAATAATTTGTGATCTCCGTGTGGTTTACTGGGAAAAATATGAGTGCTGTGCTGGCTATTGCCATTGTAGCTCAGTTGTCTGAGCAACTGGACAGAAACCAGGAGATCCATAGTTCAAATCCTGGCTACGAAAATGAATTTTTCAGTTTGACTCTAGTTCTCCAATTTCTGTTCTACACACAGCTGGTGTGAAAGAAACAATAATTCACATTGATTGACTTAATAGTTAGTTAGCTATAAAACTCGGGACTTGAGTACTTAAAGAGTTTGTAAGTTGCTATTGATAAATAGTTTCAAATCTCCTTGTGATTTGCCAGGAAAAGTGTGAGTCAGGGAGAATTTAGTGCTGTACTGGCATGTTGCCATGATAGCTCAGTGGTCAGAGAAACTGGTTGGAAACCAGTAGATCATGTATCAAATCCCGGCTATGGCATTGAATTTTTCCATCTGACTCTACTTCTCTGAATTCTGTCCTGTATATGACTGACATGGAAGAAACAATTCGTACTAAATATTTTATGAATTTCTTCTTCCACTACAAGGGTAGGCTATGTAACCTTTCTGGCTCAAAGGCATCTTCCCATCTGGTTCTAGGACGTCCTTTCAGGCACCATCTTTCTAGTTTATAATTTAATGTCTGTTTTGTCATGCATGCTTATATGTTGGAATCACTGGTATTTAAAATCATTTATCTTCTCCTCTATATATATATAACTCTTCTGTATGTTTTAATGTATAACCTGATATTCTTATAAGAAATTGCATCTCGGCTGTTTCTAATCTTCTTCTATTTGCTCTGTTTAAAATCCAGTTTTTACTGCCATACAGGAGCATAGGGATAGCCAGCACCTTTTAAAATTTCATGATTGTTTCTTTTCCGGTATTATTTCTTAATGTTCTTTGTATAGTTCCACACATTCTTTTCATTCTCTTGCTTGCCAAATCATCCCTGAGCCATGCTTTTTCATTCCCTCTTTAATTTTGTTAAAACTGGTACTTGATATAGTCAGTTCCTCTTCAACAGAATACCCTTCTCTTTGTAGGACTTACACGGATGGACTTGCAAACGAATGCCTTTGGTCACTAGTCTGTTGAGGAGCAAGCAAAGTTTAGATTAGAATACCCAGGATTGGTGGTCAATGCAATACTGGTATATCAATGAAGAAGGAAATTAAATATAGTGAAAAAAGAAGTGATAGAAAAATTTGCGAACAAATTCTCCAACCCAGCATTTATCTAGAAACCAAGAGAAACCGCCACCTTAAAACCTCTGATTGGGTTGGTCAGCCATAGTTGGGGTTTGAACCAGCGACCTCCTGAATGCAAATCCTACACATTACTGTGGTGACATGTCACTTGAAGTCAGTGACTGCAACATTAAATGCATAACCAATTCTGTTTTTATTTGATTAAGATGCTAACAATAGGGAAGATTTAAATGTGCTTGTACAAAACATATCATTAAATTGTTGGCCAATTAAATACCTATATCTGTTATGGAACATCTGGAAGAAGCATACATTATTTAAATAGGCACTAGATTAAAAATAGTTGCAACATAGAGTAGGGAAAAGAAATTCAAATCTCTCTCTCACATTCACTCTGAGATATATAATTTTTCATGCAATTCTGAAATCTATTGTTTGTTCCTTTTTAGGTTTTATTATAGTGTGTTTCTGTCCTGGATGTTCTGGTCAATGCTGTGAAGTTGATATTGATGAATGTTCATCTCAGCCTTATTATAATGGAGCTAGCTGCATAGATCTTCCACAAGGCTATCACTGCCAATGTACTCCAGGTATGTTTTATATACATTAAATTATTTCATATACATCTTTATCATATTAAGAATATGTCTTTATTTTTTATTTATTTGTGCAAAGCAATCTTACGTTAGAACATGGCTATACATTAGCCCAGGCTATTATCTTGCCATATTCTATCCATGTTTACTTATAGCTATATATATGTCTTTTACATCTCAAGATGATGTATGATTCTCATCTCTCTTTATTGACCATAACCATTTCTTTTTTACTTTGGACAGGTACTCTTTTATCTTTTTATTATCTTTGTTAGAAATCCAATTAAGGCTACTTTTCTGTCTAGTTTTAACCATTTCCCATTTATAACTTCCTTTCTCCATTGCTGTGCACCTTTACAATAAAAAACAGTGTGTTCCAAATCTTCCTTTTTCCTGCATATTTGTCCCTGATTCTGTGGGTATCCATTTCTCATTCCTTTTAGTCTCCATACATCTGCTCGAACCCAAGCTATGCTCTCTCTTTGTTCTTTATTTGAGTTTTCCATATATGCTTAATATAAATGATTCCAATGATCTTTTCTCCACGATGTTACTAAGCAAATTCTCTATCTCTATATCTTCAAATCTCTGCCTTGCTCCTTTCCAAAAACCCTTAACAATATTTTCCTTCCTTCTTCAAGTTTCTCCCAAACCACTATTCTCTAAATTTGTTGGTATACTATAGCTCCACCCATTTTCCTTTAAACTCCTTTCTTGAAATTCCAGACACTGCCTCAACAAATTCTTTTTGTCTAAATTTAATAGTCTATATCAATATTGAGAGCTCTTTTCAATATTATACCTTTTCTTTCCACTCTCTATGCTTCAATCAGAGCAAACTCCTTTACTGTAGCATTTGACAGGCCTAAAATTCCATACAAAACCTCCTGTGCACTGCATCTGCCACTTCCCAACCCCCATCTACTCCCCATATTTCACTTCTATATAGCAGTTTTGCGTCAACTACCATGTTACATATTTTCTGTAGCCATTTAATATTTATATCTGGTATTCTACATTTACACCCTCTAATCGCTGACATTACCCCTTTCTCTTTCACTAATACAAACTTCTTCTGTTTGTCCCATTTTCCACCCCCATCAATTTTGACCCCTAAATATATGTAGTCTCTAAATCACTTTATATTCCTTCTCTCCTTTCTTCCAGTTTTCATACTTGCCCAATTTTGCCCCTTTCTTAAACACTAAAACTTGAGTCTTCTCTTGCTTTACTTTTAAAATTCCATTCATTACGTATTTATATATTCTCTGTAAGGACTGCTTCAAACCAATCATTGAGACTGATCCTACCACTAAGTCTTCAGCAGATGATAACCCAGGGATTGATACTTTATTTATCCAAGCAACCAATTGTTACTCCTTCCTATCTCAGTGAGGATGTTATGAGCCACTTAATATTTAAACATGAAATACATCTTTACCCATGTTTGGGGACGAGCTCAGATGGAGCAATACATCAACTTTTAACTAAGGCATGGAGAGGATAGGGGACTATTCTGTCAAAGCAAACAATGGTTTCACTTCATAGAACTGTATTCATTTAAAGGAACAATAACATTATCACATACCTTTAGTTTATAGAGTTATCTAGGTTGTTGGGCTGCTCTGTAGGACCATGCTGGCGTTAATGCTCCCACCAGTCGGGGGTACACGCGTCCTTCAATTACATGGCTAGTTGATGACTGACCCAAACAGCGCTAACCCAGCAGCTTGCCAAAACTTAAAACTTTCCCCACTCTGCAGCGCAGCTTTGAACCAGCTAATCACGAAACTGTTTTTCTAAAACCAAAGTTTTATTATAATGGTCACTCCAAAAATGCCATATACACCTACATTTACTTGTACTAATATCCCAGTATTTCCCTAAGCTAACGACTGACCCAAACGATGCTAACCCAACGGCTTGCGGAAACTTAAAACTTCCCTCACCCTGCAGCCACCAGCCAATCATAATACTGTTTTTATAAAACCGAAGGTAGATTATAACGGTCAGTCCAACAATACTCATATACACCTACATTTACTTATACTAACATCCCAATATTACTCTACATATTACCTTCCCCTCCCCGACCTGGAAGCATTGACGTACCTTGTTAACAAACAAAAAACAAAAAAACTAAAAAAAACCACTAATGAACAGTAGTAAGAAACAAGTACAATATAATACAAATGAAACAACTGTAACCTAGTATACAATTTGTAACAATTAGCTCTGTGGGTGTACATTACACTTTACAAAGTTTTATTATAATGGTCACTCCAAATATGCCATATACACCTACATTTACTTATACTAATATCCCAGTATTTCCCTAAGCTAATGACTGACCCAAATGATGCTAACCCAACGGCTTGCCGAAACTTAAATCTTCCCTCACCCTGCAGCCACCAGCCAATCATAATACTGTTTTTATAAAACTGAAGGTAGATTATAATGGTCAGTCCAACAATACCCATATACACCTACATTTACTTATACTAATATCCCAATATTACTCTACATATCACATTCCCCTCCCCAACCTGGAAGCATTGACGTACCATGTAAAAAAAAAAAAAAAAAAAACACAAATGAACAGTAGTAAGAAACAAGTACAATATAATACAAATGAAACAACTGTAACCTAGTATACAATTTGTAACAATTACCTCTGTGGGTATACATTACGCTTTATACATGGGTATTTACAATTGAAAACCTTGTTGCAGTATTTGTGGACACTGAGAATAACAACGTCGCAATTAACATTTTCTTGCCCACCATTTTGTAAGTGTTTGTCTTATCACTTATCTCACACCTAACAGTATTATAATAACCCCTGGGCTACCTAAAGTTGTTAGTAGATGGAGAATGTTTGTCTCCCCCACACACTGCCCAATACAGTTTTATTAAACTGTATATGTGCACTCTGAAACTAAACTTCACCACTAAAACACTGCTGTAGCTTGACAATCTTGGTGACTCTATGGCAGAACCTTGCCACCAACAAAACCTGTGCTGGGGGAGCACTTGCAGTCCAACTCCACCAACTGATATATAACAGCTGCAGAAGACTACTAACAATAACTTGGGCTGCTTACACACATGTAGCACACTGGCCACATCATAGATACTGCAACAGGGTGCTGCATTGCTTATGGCTGAGGGAGAGGGGGGGGACTTTCTAAATGTTCTTGCTTGTCTTGAGTGTTACTGGTACCCAGGGTTTTCTTCGGGGCAGCACTCTAAAACAGGGTGTCCACAAGTATCAGGGAAAAATAATAAAAATGTATACAACAGTATCCCCCCCCCACACACACACACACACCCACCCCCACCCCCACCCCCACCCCCACCCCCAACTCCAGACCTGATCAGCCATCAACACATGTAATAAATTAACAATATACCTTACAATAAACAAATAAAATTCACTTAACCCTAGTCTAGCCTTATTAATATTGTTATTGATACCAATATTTCCCACATGTGCATATATATATATATTTGTTTCTTTTCTCTTTATTCATACTCGCACACATACACTAGGGATCCCTATACATACATACTTACAACCAAAATTATTACTGCACACACAATTTACATTATCTACCTAATAACAAATACTTCAACCATTACACCAGTAATATTTTTACACCTACATTAAGCCCATACACAACTACAGAATAATAAAACAAACTACAGTCTCGATATCGCTGCCACAGCATCAGATATCTATGAATATATGTCCTTTTTTGTGTCAAATCCCAAATATTTTTGAGGTATGTAATCTTGTTATTGTTAAACCCACAAAACAATACGGCAAAGGATCTGTAAAACAGTAAGAAAACAAAATAAACAGAAGATCCATATCTGTAAACAATTTAATTCCACATTGTAGCCACATACTTAACTAAGTTACTTACATGTAGAGTACACAACAAAATTAATTCATCATACCTCCTCCAATGAATGCTCATCAGCTCGCTCGCAGATAGACATAATCACAAATCTATACTATCATGGATACTTGCTGTGGATCCACGATGTATTCATCACACACACTTTAAAAGCTCTACATTAGTAGGCACAAAGTAGCAACTTTACTGAGCAGGAACACTATAACATTTATTTTGATGCTCAAAATATTTCTTTTTAAGATAATAGTGGCTCTTTATTCAGCTTGACTATTTCTTAACATTCTGAAATTCACATTTAGTTGACACATACAACTCTATTAATAAATCTTGAATGAGTAAATGGCTAAATTACACCAAACCACATCATAGTTAACTTCATCAAAATTTTGGCCAGTTACTAAGGTATTTAGCAATTATGACACAAAACAAATGAACATTTGACAAGTATATGACATAGGCATCATCAAAAATGCATTGCAATACAAGTCAAAACTGACAAAAAAATGCACAAAGTTTCCTTGTGACAAACCACATAAGTAACAGGTGTGATCTGCTTCACAATCTCAAATGGACCTAGGTACCTGAGGAGAAGTTTGGTGCACTTTCCTTTCTTCCTAAGTGTAGTGAACACTTTAACTAGCTGACCTACATTATCATTAATATCTCTAAGTTTCTGATCATACCTGTCTTTTTGTTTCACCTGCCCTTGGTTGATATTTTGAATTGCCAGCTCACATGCCTTTTGGCGGTCTTGAAGTGTGGCCTTAACAAATTGGTGATTAGAAGTTGCCTGAAGCTGCACCTGGTTAGGCAATGCTAGTTCTCTACCATACATAAGGGAAAATGGGGAGTATTCGGTAGTAGCCAATACAGAAGAATTGTATGAGAAAATTACATAAGTAAAACTGTGTCCCAATTTTTCTGGTTCTCGTTCACAAAATGGCGTAACACATTTAATAGCATCTAGTTAAATCTTTCTCCAAGTCCATTACAAGGTGGTAAAATTTGGTGATACAAATATTTTAGTAGTTCTTGGGTGATATCACTTAGGAAAACAGAACCCCTATCAAATAGCACAGCTGTAAGGGCACCATGGTTTATACTTTAATCACAAGTTATCCAGAACTAAGGAGAATTTCAGAGGTTTTTGACGAAAATTCAATATAATGCGTTTCATGAGTCATTTAAATACCTTAAACATGTATTTTAATCACAATCATTGTAGAAATTTTTGAAAGTCAAAATGTCGAAAAATGTACCATATAAAGGGCAGTTTGGCTTATGTGGATATTTTCTTAAAAATCTTTGTGTTGCATGCTTTGAATATGATAAAATTAAAGATGTGGTTTGGTATTTAACATCCATTACATGCTCCAACATATGCACACACCCACCCTCACAGGCACACAGAAGAATAATGGATGCATA
>JAUKNX010000381.1:0-28883 GCA_030762935.1 Hymenopus coronatus | reverse complement strand
AGAATTTGAAAATGTATGATAAATAGAACCACATGATGGTTGACTATTAATTCTACGTTTATGAATACAAGCTTTTCATATTTGCTATTACAGCTTCACTTTACCTTCCTTTGAAATTGTTTAAGTCAGGTCACTATTGTCCACTTTTTAATTTTAAAGATTTGTCACATAAGTTGTGTATTTTAAGTTTTGAATACTAATATGCTGATGCCTGGATCATATCTGATACTTTTTAAGTAACGAATATGAATACCTCTTGTAATAATTCACTACCTGTCAGGTACCTTACCTTTCCGCAAGTGTAACTACAAAGTCATATATTTTCTGTTTTTCTTTTAATGAAAGTGTACATCAGAGTGCAATTACTTAACCATGGAATTTTGTTGTAAAATACCGACATTCATGTGCAAGATACTATTGTTATTGAAACAATAAAAAATATACAGATACATAATCATTGTTTATGATAGGAACATTAAGGAAAACAGTTTGTGTCCATATTAGATACTGAAAACAACTTTGCCTAGAATTATATGTTTCCATTGTACTAAACAACTTTGCCTAGAATTATATGTTTTTATTGTACTATGGTCCTATTTTTCTCTACAATAATGCAATATTGAAGCTCACTCACATAGCTGACATCAACACTGGATTCATGGCTCAGTCAGTGCTATTCAAGTGTGAAAAGGGGAAACATTACACTTTTGCACTGTTCAGCAAAAGATATACCATTAAGGGTACTTTATGGAATAATAGCTACCAAAATGAGTAATAGAATCTATATTTTTATAACAAACTGCTATCATCTAAATCTAATTGCTGCCTCACATTTTGTACAGAATATTCTTATGGAACTTCACCACTTACATGACTTTACAAATGAGCCACCATCAAGTGCTTGAAGTTTGCAAAATACAATAAATTATTGATGTGTAACTGAATTAATGGAGTTGTGTGCACCCTCCATAATCAAACCTGATTTCTTAGTTCATAATCATTATAGGCCTTAAAATAAAATATATATACATCTGTCTTACAATTTGCCATACAATTAATTTTCTCTTTCACTATTTTGTATGATTTATGAAAGGAAAAGTAATAAACTAACAGATAAATTATTTGTTATTATGTTTTTTAGGGTACAATAAGCATTATTAAATTAATACAAGACAATTATTTTTGAAATTAACTTATTCTATTCAACCAGGTAGGTTCCAAGAAAAAATATATGGCACAATTTTAAGAAATGTCTGCATTATGAAGCCCTATATTAAAATTAAAGTTAACTGTAAAATAATACAGGGAATTTTATTTAATTACTCTATACATATAATTATCATGTATTCTCAAAAGCTGAAAGTATACAAAACACTCAAATTTTACAATAGGCATGATTCTTGTATAGGAGCATAAGAAAAGCAAAATAAGGTTTTGTTGAAAACTGCAGCATTTGAGAACTATTCTTACCTGTGACTGATTGCTTACTAATTCGGCCAAAGTTTCCAGACCCAAACATTTTGAATAGAGATTTCCCTTACGGCAGATCAAATCTAGTAGATGTGTGGTGATGTAAAGGGCTTTACTGTAGGGTAATTCCTCTTCATCTGCTGAAAGACACTTCTGAAAAGTATATTAAAATAATATCAGTACTCTAACATTAAATCCTAGGATTTTTTATATCACAAAAACATTCCAGTGGATTAGGATAAAAATGGCAATTTGACTTCTGAATAGTGCTAGCATTAACATCTCAGTTTTCTGAAATATTCTGGATATACATTCATCACCAATACTGCACTCATATTTGTTTTGATATTGCTTCTGAGGAAATGACACTAAATATTTATCTTTCTCTAGCAGTTGGTTCTGGTTCTTTAAAGTTTATAAATAACACACATGAAATTAAATCTACCATTATGTTGTAATAGGCATGTGTGTCATGCATTTTAAAAGGTCACAGAATATATGAAGCCCATTGTATCCCTAATGTGCACAAGAGTAAATGTAGTTAGTGAGTTTCAATAATGAGAAGGATACTGTTTTTCATTTGTGTAGCAGATGGTAATTGCTGATCCTTTAGGCATTAAACACCCTCAGGAAAAAGAACAGTGCCCTTTTGAAAACTCTGTCTTTCAACATCTTTTTGTGTGCAATCTAGTATGGATTCAGTCAGCAGGACTATATGGAGGGTAGACAAGGCACTGATGTATAGAAGGCCACAAAACTAGGGAAATTAAAATCTTGACTAATAAAATCAGGACCCTAAAAATGAACTGTAGAACAATACAAGGCTAAAAGTATGCCCTGTTCAGGCACCTCCTTTTGTACAGTAATACTTTTCTATCAAAATGGCTGCCAACATCGTTTGTTATGGTTCAACATGCAGAAGCAAAGACAAAAAAGGTCAGATAGTGCTCAACATGTATCACTCTGTGGTGCTGGCAGTAAAAGTGATGGTTTCACTAAATCTCCTTCAAGCTGGTACTGGATGCAGAGAGGGAAGTCAAAAGAAGAACTCTACAAGAAGTCCAAGCCATAACAACTCCTGGCAATGTTACCAAAAGTACCCAGTGATCATGGAGAATGTCCAGCATGTTTTGATCTAGCTAACAGTCATATAACCATCATGATTTCCTGCTCATAAGTGCATAATTTCAAAATTTAATGTTTTCTGCTGAATGTTTCCTTGCTGATTTCATTTCTGATGCAGAAGTAGAAAGGATTAAATTTACTTTCACTATGCAAATTTGACTGGAAAATATCATACATGAAGAAAATAACACATTTTATAAATGCAAAGAAAAAGGACGGTTTTATATTCAGGTTTTCACATCATAAGATCTAACAGGGAAAATAAAGAGTCAAAGCAATCTCTTGGAAGGCTAATTATATTCATTAGGAAAGCTTTAGAATATTTTTGTTAAATTGCACATTCATTAAAACTTTGACTTCCAGTTAATTTATCTTCCCCTCTCTTTTAAAATAGTATTTGTGCTTAAATTTTCTCACTTCTTTAGTTGGTTTTGTTAAGATAAGGTTGGAACCCCATTATATCTTGTCTTTTTTACTTGAATTGAAATATGACTTGTAAACTTGGACCATCTTCATAAGGACAAGTTCATTTTCTATATGAGCATCGGCTGATAAGTCCTGAGCCTCACACAGACATGGTTCCATTAGGCCAGTTAGATGGTAGCATCATATAACTCATTAACTCTAGACTAGTTTGTATCCATAGTTACAGGTCAATAGCTGTTTAGTTTTCGAATGATTGCATTATAAACAAGACGACTGCAGAGTTTTCACAAAAATGGAGGATTTCGAAAAACGAGCGGTGATTAAATTCTTCCATTTGAAACACTTAATGCCTAAAGAAATCAAGGAGGAAATGGACAGTACATTGAAAGACTATACCCCTTCATGTTCAATGATTAAAAGGTGGGTTGCACAGTTCAAAATGGGTTGTAGAAGCACTAGTGATGAGCCTCGCTCTGGATGCCCTGTAAAAGTGGCAACCCAGAGATCATTAAAAAATGCATCATTTACTACTGGAACACCGCAGATTAAAGAGAGCTTGAGATAGCAGACTCTGTAAATATATCAAAAGAATGTGCAGGTAATATTTTAAGTAATGTATTGGGCTTTAACAAGGTCTGTGCAAGATGGGTGCTGCATTTGTTGACATCTGTTCAAAAGTTGCAAAGAAAAACTGTTTCTGTTAGAACGTGGAGCTCTACCATAAAAATCCCAGTGAATTTTTGAGACTGCTTATTACCATGGATGAAACTTGGATACATCACTACACTCAAGAAAGTAAAACAGTCAAAACAGTGGATTGCACCAGGTGAACTAACTCCAAAGAAGGCAAAAGTCAATTTTGTCACCTAACAAGGTTATGGCAAGTGTTTTTTGGGATGTATAGGGAATTATTTTTATTGATTTCTTGGAAAATGGTGAAAGTATCACTGGTGACTACAACGCAAGCTTACTACAACATTTGAGTGATAAGGTGAAAGAAAAAGACCTCATTTGGAGAAAAAAAACAAACAAAAAACAACTTGTTTCAACACGACCAATGCTTCGGCCCATTGTGAAGTAATTGCAATGGGAAAAATGTTTGATTACAGTTTGAATTGCTTGAATGTCTACCCTATTTGCCAGATGTAGCACCCAGTGACTACCACCTGTTCCCAGACCTGAACATATGTCTTGGAGGATGAAGATTTTACAGCAACAAGGAGATCATTGATGTGGTAAACAGCTATTTTGAGAACCTTGATAAATTGCACTACAGAGATGGTTTGATTAAATTTGAACACCGATATGACAAACGTATTAGCCTTTCTCGAGATTATGTAGAGAAATAAAGCAAACATTTTTTTTAAATGCTGTTTTCATTGAGAGGTCTGGGACTTATCAGCTGACCCTAGTATTAAAATTTCAGGGTCTGATATTTAATAATGTCCAGACTGTGCTCCTTTCTATGAGCACTTAGAGGGCACACTCCCAAAACATAGCTCTATTTCACCCTACTAGGGAACAGTGGTACATGTTAGAACCCAACAAACTGGATAAATGCATTTATTTAATACAGGTGTGTCAAGCACTATAATAAGTGCTTAAAGTCATCAAATATTAATAGAACAAGGTTGTCTTTGGAACACAGCAGTCAGGGTGTCCCAGGAAATAAAAACGTCAACTGGTTCCTATATCATAGACCACTAGAGTAAAATAACATAACCGATATGCATACTCACAGAACTTTCCTCCCTGATTCATAGACTTGCCAATGAAAACTGGGCTGGTATATTCCTGTCACTTATTAACCATCAGCAAATAAACAAACCCTATTGTATGGCCCATGCCAATTTCTTGGTTAACCCTGCAGTAGTCGTGCAATATTATCAGACATGGATAGTTGCTTAAACTACCTGTATAATCCAAACTAGTCATAATTTTGGTCCTTTAATATTTTAGAATACTCTTTGTGCTCATATTGCAATTCTATATATCACATGCTTGCATATATTGCAACAAGAATATATCCTTGTAACATTATTCGTTTAAAATAAAAACGCTCAGTGGTTACAAGATCACAAGGTTATGAATCCTATTTTAATCACATTTAGTGCTATGTAAAACAAGTATGGACTAACATAATTTTATGTTTGCTTTATGTTTATTAAGGAAATGTCTTTACTACAATCCTGGACAACAGGTACACAAGAAAAGCCATGTGCTTATTAAGATTATAACCTTTATTAGTAAAGGTATACATATCCTTGAATATTTTTTTTTTTTTTTTGGTAGTCTTTAACGCCCGCTTTAACTACTAATGGCACCGCAGGCGGTGACACTGATCATACATGAATGATGATGGGACACTGGTGGAATGCGATGGTGGGAGAAACCGGGGTACCCGGAGAAAACCTGCCCATGTGCCGCTTTGTCCGCCACAAATCTCACATGCGGTCGCTTGGGATCGAACCCCGGCTGTCTAGGTGAGAGGCGAGTGGTCTAACCACTCAGCCACGGCGCGGCCTATCCCTGAATACTGACATTAATTAACATGTTTTCACATTTTCTGCAAATATAAGACTGATACCTACTGTTCAACACTCATTCTTAATATTTCTAGGTGATTACTGATTAGCAACAGCACAACAATTGCCTATAATATTTGTACTGCAATGGCGGTTCAGGAAGATTTAATTAATAACAATAACAATATATGTGATGTTGCAAATCCAAAAGCTTACTAATCAATAAGAACAAACAAAGTGTTAAGGATACAGATACTCCCAACTTTAAGAATTCTCTAGCAGTTGCACATAAGCAGAAACAAAAGGACTGGACTAATCCTGTAGCTACTCGAAGGTTAACAATCTAAGCTTTTCCCAGAATAGCAAAGTTTTGGAAGATCTCTCTAACACTTGGGTGGCAAAAGCAAAGTCCTTTTACCATAATCAACCAAACAATTCATTAATGCCTAACCTTTTGATTGCTTCCCTCCTGCTAGCAAGTTAGCTGCTTAAATTACTATACCACTTCAACCAACTTTGTATCAAGGTTGCAAGTTAGACAGCGTGTTTGTTGCAACATGCATTACATCATCTCTAGAAAGTTATTGTGTTTGCAATATTATAAAGTGTGTTTTCTTGTAGTTGGAAACCCAGTTAAGTTCCAGGTAAGGTAGTTTTTGGCATATTTCTTTTATACAGGTTTAAAACCAATTATTTGAGATTCAAATGCATTAAAGAAAGCTATTAGTGTATTTAGCCTTCACTACGTTGTAACACTATTGGTAAATCCTTACATTCTGGGTAAAAGTTTCAGTGTGACAAAACTCATTTCTATGGATAATTTATATACTGAGATTTTGTTATGGTATACATTGAAGTTACTTCTTCCAGTGACTATACAGGTATTTATTTAATTTGACAACTAGATCCTCTTATTCTCAAGTAGTACTCACATCTGCTATTGAGGATGTAGAAAATGGAAAAAGTGAAGCATCTACTACTCATGAAAGTGGAATACCTTGCTCAACCCTCTGAAAGAGATCAAAGCTACATCAAGATTACAAAGTGAGGTAGATTTAAGCCCACATTCAGCGCTAGTCAATAAGAAAATTTGGTGTCTTATATTCGGAAAATGGATTCCCTCTCTCCCATTAATGGACATTAAGGCTATCCAAAAACTAGCACATGATTTTGCAGAATTAAATAAAATTTAGCATAGATTTTGTACTGACATAAAAAATGCTGGCAAGATTGGATAAAAGGGTTTTTTGAACCGCTACCTGAACTGTTGCTTAGAAAATCAGAAGCAACCAGTATGGCTTAAGTCTGTGATCAACAAAAGTCAAGTTGAGCTGTTTTAAACTAATTTGAGGGATCTATTTCAGCACCACAGTTTTCATCCTGATAGAATATTCACTGTTGATGAATATGGAATAAGCAATGTCTGCACTCCAGAAAAAATCACCAGCCTCTAAAGCAAGATGCAAGAAGGAAGACTTACCAGTGCAAAAAAGGAAGAACTACAGCCATAGTTTGCTGTTGCAGTACTGCAGGACAATATATTTCTCCAATGATGATCTTTGACAGAAGGTGGGTGGATAGTTCAGGGAGGGTTTTTGTCTATTTTGATCACTTTGTTAAGCACTTAAATGGCTTAGCCCACAAAATGCAGTGCTTCTTGTGCTAGATGGCCATGGAGTGCATAAATCTTTGCTATTGATACTCAAAGCCAGAGCCGCTGAAATTCACCCCTTTACTTTGCACCATACACTTCATATAAGTCACAGCCACATAACAGACCATTTTTGGCCAACTGAAATGTATTACAATCAGGAGTGTTCAACGTTCATAACAAATAATCCTGGAAGAATTCCTGATTGACATTGCTGATTATTTTGTTAAGGCATTCAGCAGAAATGCAACAGTAAACAATGAAATTAGTGGGTTTGAAATAGCGAGAATCTGTCATTATAATCCAGATGTCTTTCAGATTTCTGATTTTGTAGCAGCAGAAGCAGTGTTTGGGAACCCTTATTCAAGGGGAAAATGCTACAGAGACTCAAGATAATGGCAGAGCTGATAAAAGGATAAAATTTGCCACAGAGATTTCGATGCGTTGTTAGTGGTACACGTTGTGACACATATGCAGGATTATTTTAGTTTGTTGATTTCACACCTCACTTTGGGTGCTTGTGTGCAGCGTAAATAAGTGTCACTTCCAACCAACTCCACTACACTCACGTACCTGGTACTGAAGCTCTTCAGGGATGGGTTGCCACGGCGTTGCTCAGTCTTGCACGAACATTGACTCTCCCCGGCGTGGATTTGTCTAGTGGGAGGAGTTGTAGGAGTGATCTTGTAATTGTTAAGAAAACACTTGTAACATTTTACTGCTGTTTATTCTAAAGGAGTTTTGAAGACAAGCACCTAGTTATACACTATTATACTGCTGACTGATGCTCTTTAACACTTACTCATAAGTACTTTCAATTACACTGTTTTAGTTTAGTAAGTGGCACATTTCACTTTCATGTAATCATGAGCCGACTGTTAAATAGGTGAGCGACGTTACTTTACTTCACATACAGTTTCTTATTATAATAAACTTACTTCGCGGACAGTGTCTTATTACTTCGCGAACTTCTTAGCAAACGACCTTGCCTCACACATGGGTGAATTCTTAACATGCGACGACGTTGCCTCTCTCATGGGTGAATTCTTAGCAAATGACCTTGCTTCACAAATGGACAAATTCTTAACATGTGACGACGTTGCGTCTCTCACGGGTGAATTCTTAGCAAACGACCTTGCCTCACACACGAGCGAATTCTTAACATGCAACGACGTTGCCTCTCTCACGGGTGAATTCTTAGCAAACGACCTCGATGTGCCAAACCTTACTTCTTATATACAAAAAACGGTGTCGTGGTGGTTTCTTTCTGATTGTTTGGAAGGTTACCCAAAAAATCACTGCAAATCTCAAGGAATGCTCATAATAATCACATGATACCACGAATATAAAGAAGAAGTCCCATTGTGGGCTTTAAACTGTGGTTTGCCCTTATAATAAACTCGAACATGACCTTCAAAAAAGAAGCAACTTCTCACTCCTCTATCCAGTCTGGCGTCAAGATTCTGAGTAATTTAAGTAAAGAGCTGGCTTCTTGGTTCCTATGCATACAACTTATTAAATATCAAATTTCTTTACATATATATTTAGATAACCAATAAAAATGATTGTTATTATTACTACGAGGCTAATTAAAGGTCTCAAAATCCACCAACACAAGGAAATTGTGTGCAGAAACACAGGCATAAACAGAGATTGAAGAATTTGTGGCCCTTGAGAGTGATACAAGAAAGGATGCAAGAACATTCATTCCCATTGCTTCTAGCTCAATGGAAAGCTTTTTTTTTTTTTTTTTTTTTTTGTGATGTAAGGAAGAAAAGGAAATTAAATGTATTTCCAAAACCCCGGCATTGAGTCTAATTCTCCATTTACAATTCGCAAAACACCTTATTCTAAATCCATCCCAAAGAGGAAGAAAATCTGAAAAATCTGTTATCCCAAACAGCAGCCCACACTGCAAACAAGCTGACACTGACCGACCATCTACTTTGAGTGTTCAGCTGAAATCAAGCATAAAGAAGAAGAAGAAGAAGAAGAAGCCTTTCCTTATTTGCCAAGAAGAGTTATCAGACCTAGCAGATGAGCCAATGTTTCTGTCTCAGGAATGTAAATGGTGGTCTCTGATAGACTGCACAGACTTTAATGATGCTAAAGGTACCTTTATCTGTCTTCTTTGTAGGGAATAATGTAGGGTGACCAGATTTCCAAAATAAAAATACAGGACACAAACTAAAAGCTTATATGATTCTGCATTTCGTCAAAACATTCAGTAATATGTATTGTGTTTTAAATAAGCAGATAAGGATACTTGGTCTAAGCTATATCTTTTTTGTTAAAATGCATTCTAAAATAAATAACATCAAAATACCAATAAAGTAACTTTTATTATTTATATAGGTCTGATATAAACATAATATAAATTCAGAGGTATATAGCTGATCTAGAATATACATTTATTTATAATTGTTTACGTAGGTCACTACTATTTTTGACTGTCAAATATCTTGGAGAGTTTGCGGTATGCAGTTACCAGTTGTTGTATTTTGCAGAGGAATGAATATCACTCAAAATTTTAACATTCTCCAACAACATTTTGTAAAAATCAACACAAAATATTCTGAAAATAAACCTTAGTTATTATCATTTGTTTAACAGTTTTCAAAGTTATTTTTTTCGTTCATCCACAAAGCGTTTGTCACAGAAAATACTCCTTCCGCAGCAGCATTAGTGCCAGGTAGAGCTAGCACAAATACAGTAATGAGCTGCAAATGTTTGCAGCATATATCTTGGGATGCAAGGAAGTTGAAAATTACAGACCACTTATCACCAAGACAGCTAACAGTTCCTAATTCACAGTTTTTCACCTCACGTACATTTTTGACATGGTTAACCACCTCAAAAAGTACATCTTCAAATATGTCTTTCAGAAAATGTTCATTTAACTCTGCCAGAGTTTTAATACTTTACTGCGCCAACTTCCAAAGGAGAGGAGTTTTCAGTTGAACCCAGTTAAATGGTTTCAGCACATGAAATGGGTAGTCCCATTTTTCAATATAGGCACTTAACATGTCGCAAAATAAACTTGAAATGCCCAAGAAATCAGATTCTTTTAGTAAGCCATCCTCTTGCAATATACTTATTAAAGACTGAATTTTTATGGTTTGAAAGTTTTCCTCCTTCCTCATTTTCACGTTCCTTATCAGAATTTCTAATTCCTCTAAAACTTCATATGCTGACATATCTGCTGTATCAAAGGTTTTTATTGTTGATAAAAGCATTTTCATTTGACTCTGAATAAAATAGAGCCAAAATAGTGATTGAGGATCTGTAAAGAATGAGTTTAAGATGGTAGTACATTTATCTTGAGACAAAAAGAAGGGTCTTAGCCCTCACATAGCGGAGTCCCCCGTGTCCCGATTGAAGAGCCTGAGACACCAGGGAAAGCCTCCTCACCAAGACCGGCAACCTGCAGTCGGTGTATGTGCGCATCACTCCCGAGTAGGACGTATGACCTAATACCATTTCTCTAGCTTTGTAGCGTGACACTGGTAGTTCGGCTATTTTAGCCGAAATCTGGGATTCCAGCTTGTAGGCAGGACATTTATCTAACAGATCTGCAGCATGAGCCTGCTTACAATTAATACAGCATACCTGGTCTGATAAGCAGGCCAGCTGCGAATCCAAGTTATCCAGTCCGCACTTCACACATCGTTTTGTATTTTGGCCGAATTTCGCCCTAAGGTGGAATTTGCTGCAATTTGTGCACACCCGCACCCTTTCGGTGTAGGTGTCCACAGAAAATCTTTGAAAGTATAGATTGATATGGGAGGGCAGTTTTTGTGCCCGGAAGGTAATCTTTAGGGTACATATGGGTACATATGTATTAACCCCATTTTCCTGAGTGCGGCGATTGAAGCGGTGTACATGATGCACGTATAACTGTCCCGTAGTACGCAAGTGAGTACTCTTTTCCTTATGTCAATATCAATGCCATGCACCACCCCCATAACAAAAATATTATAATAGGCAATGGAGGAATGCGTATCATGGGATGTATCAAAATCCAAGTCCAAAAATTGGTTAGCGTATATATATATATATATATATATATATATATATATATATATATATATATATATATATATATATGAGGAGAAATGGACTTCTATTTGATTATATCCACATTTATGGCTATGGGTAACATCCTCCGCGTACTGAAACAGCTAGCGTACAATTTTGAGGGGATGAAAATCCCGGATATCCCTGCTATTACTGCGTATAATAACAAAATAAGGACCGAGATCTGAAGAAATGTATCTGAGAGGGGTGGGGTTGATACGCCAGTAGGCATGGCCGGGTCTCCAGCTCCAGCCCCATTCGACTGTTGTGCCGCTACTTTAACAGATTGCAAATTGGAAGTAGTTGGTGTCAATATCGAAATATCGGCATTGGTGACAATATCGGTCTCCATACCATCGCTCAATGGGGAAATTGGAATGAATCACTAAGAGATCCTGCATCTCTGATACAAGGACCCCCTAGTGGGGGCCTAACCCCTCCTGGGAGGCCAAATTCGAAGTATGTCAGAAAACCTTAGCTCAGAAAAAAAAAAAAAATAAAAAAAAAACCTTAAAGCTAATATACCCACAAGAAATCCCACCCAAGCACAAGTGAAGAAATAGGAGACGACACGAGCGAGACATGTATATCCAACACAAGTCACACGCAACCCTATCTTCCCCCAACTTCCACTCAAGGCCGGCAGCACACAAGGCACATACACATTGTAAAACAAAGAGGAAGTGAAAACATACGTTTAAAAACATTACATACTACCAACCGATGAACTTAAAACTCGTGTCTTGTTCAATTTGGTGTGATCAGGGAGTATATTTTATATGCTCTTTGGGTAGAAACACATGGAAACCAAGTAACCTACGTCATGAGCTAGAAGCCTAAGAAAACAAGCAATAGCGTCTGAAATTAAGAGGGGGGGGCATGAAGTTTAAAAAATTACGGGGCAATTATTGAAATATGGGACAAAATGCGTTCTGTAAATATTTTGTCGAGACAACGGGACACTTAAGCTGAATAAGGGATGATACTGCAAAATAATGACTTTTCAGTTTGTGTATATGGATATGACAGTCTTACTCCACCCTTACCATACGGTGGGGTAAGAGTGTCAAGATATGCTTTAGTGTGAAAACTAAAAAAATCTCCAAATATTTAGGAGACCTATCTCAATAGGTACATTACCATGTTCTTATGTAGTGTTAGTTTATGTTGATTATAGATATATATGTTTTGTCTAGAGGACAAGAATAATGTCATTCATGCCTCACCTTCCCGTATGCATTTTTGTAACAGTTCTGCTGTCGTAAACATTATTAGCCTATTTTTTTTTTTTTTTTCATATTTATTTCTTCCATAATGTAAGATTCTATTAATAACAACATATTTTGGTGGTGTTTCTATGTTTCTTCATAGTAAATGTTTTGAGTTGTCAATGATTGAAGCTGTTGTTGATGTACTCATTTTGTACTGGTTTTTAGTTACATTAAAAGATTTAGTTAGATTAATATCTGCAATCTATATACAAAATAAGCAGAAGTAGGAATTATTTTATGAATCAGAGCAATACTATGACTGAAAATAAAATGATAAGACCGTTAGAATCTGATCTGACAGAGGATATAGAAGAATTAATTACCTATCTAACAGTGAGACATAATACAGAAGAGCTTGATTAAAATGGGTCATCTCTTAGTGACATAGACAATAGAGAGGTAAGCTATAAATGCAGCAGATAGAGCTAGTTCTATCACTAAATATACAAGTCTGGTAGAGTATAGCTTTCTGAGGTATCAAGGTAATCCAAAAGAGACTTTGCTAACATTGTTCAGAAACATAAGGGAACTACACAAGGAGGAAAAATTACATGTGTTTTGAACTCATTTCATAAGTTCTTTTCACCAGAAGTTGCTGGTATTATTGCCAAGTATTCCAATGAAGAGGCAGCTAGAAAACAATATGCTACTACATGTGCTACTGAAATACATGCATATATTAGTACTTTGCTTCTGATGGGAAGAGCCATATACTCTGCCATAATGAATAGGATAAGGTTCTTAAAGATATTTCAATTTGATGACTGGGATACCAGAAATAAAATATGTGAAAGGGACAAGTTTGCACCAATGAGGGAAGTCTATAAGAAAATGAATGAAACATTCCCAAAATACTTTAGATATGGACCACAGAACTCAATAGATGAAATGACGTTTTCTGGGGTCCTTGTCCCTTCAAAATATTTATGATGGATAAGCTCAGAAAATATAGGACTTTTATCAAAATGCTGACTGGGTCAATAAATTGAATATAACCAAGTGGAAGTTTGTGCAGGTAAAGAAGACTAACCTGCCAAAGAGCGAAACTACATAAAGTTGCCAAAAAATTAATGGAGGCCATAAGGAGTACAGGCAAAAATGTAACAAATGATGAGTATTGGACTTCTATTACATTGGCAGATAAGCTTTATACCCATTACCAGTTATTATCCTTGGTTAGAACTCTCAAATCCAACAGAATGTATATTATCAAGAAAGTGAAGACGACAGTTGGCTGGGAGCTATATTCTTCAAAGCTTGCTTTTATAGACTCCACCTCTAAGAAACTGAAATTATTTTTCTTTCCTATATCATTAAGGAGAAGTGGAGAAGCCTAAAAAAATATCTACTGTCACTGTCTATCCTACATCAGGATGCTGGAACAAAAGATGGAACACAAATAAAAAGAAAAAAAAGAAAGAAAAAGATATCAATCTGTATTATAACTCAATTAAAGATGGTGTTGTCTTGACTCCATAGACCAGATCGCCTGGGCCTACATAAGAAAATGAGGTACAAGAAGTAGGTCCTTAACTTTGTACAGTTATCCATATATATGCCATCAAATCACATACTCTTTACATCCAGAATGCACTTTCATACCTAAAAGGTATAACTAACATAAGGAAAATATAAGTGTCTCCAAGAATTGGGAAAGCTCCTGGTGCAACCACTCCAAAGAGAACATACCCAAAATATTCATGGACTCAATTGCCAACTCTAAAAATTATGGAATTCATACCTGGGAGGTAGCTACAAAATCCAGCCATCTGAGCACAAACAGAACCTCCAATGAGGAGCCAAGATAATGTGCGAAAAAAGAAAGCTATTCATAGTGTAACAAAGACCAGCATCAGATGTGATAATAGTGGACATTAATGCGTACAAGACATGCATGAAATCAGTCATTTGTACAAATACATCTTACTTAGAAGATGATGTTGTATCAGTGGAGTTCCGCCTGCGGTGCCATTAGTAGTTAAAGCGGGCGTTAAACACTACAAAAAAAAAAATCAGTGGAGTAAACAACGATATCCAGTTTTTTAGGCATACAAGGTGAATGCTTTCTTTCAAATTGATGCAAAGGTATTACAAATTACACATTACTTCAGAAAATAGTTGAAATGATATATAACTTTACTAAACAGTCAGACAGACAAATATTTTTGTTCTGGTGGCACATTGACTTACGAAGTAGGAGAAGAAGCCAATTAACATGCTCCACCCCCATTCTTTATCAAGGAACAAATACAAGGGCAAAGAAATTTTGAAATGCCCATTTATGTGCTGGACAAATACAGAATACCTTGGATATTGTTTTTGCCAATATTGAAACACTTGGAGATTGACTCAAAATTGAATGGTAGATGGAATAAGGCCTGATCTAAGAGAATGCTTAATCATTTTCCAATGCTACACAGCATGGTAAAAAAGATCAGGAATGCCATATTAGCATAGGAACTTACACTATATTCATTCAATGTAAAAATATAATTCCCCTTTCAAAACAAAACAACATTTGCATATGGAAGAAAGATAATATAGCAACTCCAGTAAATATGTATTCAGAAAAATATCTCTTTAACAGAAAAATGTAGCAGTGGTTGTCAAGTCTAGCAAAGGAATCCACCTTTCTATAATGCTATCAGACTTATGAGCATATAATGTTTTTAAGCATGTGTTATTATTAGTATTATTGTTACTGTTGTTGTTATCATCATCATTATTATTACATTTCCATAACACATCAAAATATGACTTGAATATGTACATAACATATCTGTAATAATACTTAAATACAAGTTATATGCTACTTAACCCTAAAAAATAAATCCATTGAGTTATGTTTGAGCAACTTCAGAAGGAAATATGCAAAGTCTTTTACAGTGTAACATAGGTTGGCATGCAAACATTCTGGAAGATAGTGTGAGGAGAATAGTACAAAGGGTTGTTCTCTTGGAGAACAAACTCAACCATTTAGAAAATCAATATAGAAGAGATAATAAACTGATATGTGGTGTAAGAGAAGAGGAAAAACAAGAACTAGGAGATGACTGTGGACGGTTTGAAATAATATGTCTTAAATTGATGTGGAACTAAGACCCTGCAACATAGTGAGGGCTCATCAAGTGGGACAATGGTCCAATGGAAATGTGTCATTGGGTGCATTTTAAGCTCAAGACTGAAATCCTCCATGAATGGGCACCTAAGGGGTACAGGATTGAGTGTTTTGGAGAGCTACAGCTGATGTGCATACAAGGAAAGGAAGTTTCTCAAAAGGCATATGTTTGAGGTGAGATGACAGGGCTCTCTCACAGTTCTGCACTTTGATAAGCTGATCATCAATGGACGAGAATGGAGCCAACTGGTCTTGGAGTGAATGGGCATGCAGGAGCCCAGGCTTGACACCAAGACTTAACCCGAAATATTGGAGTGGCTACAGCCACAACAGCATCCTGAATCTGGAACAAGAGGTATGGAGCAAAGTCAGGGTGTTCTAGCCAGAACTGAACCTAGGAATGAATGAAATAAGCAACCAGCACCAAGCTACCACCTAAAAGGAAGCAGCCAGAAAGAATCCAGAGAGTATGGATGCCCCCTCCCCCGAGCGTTAGGAGAGCTAACAGAGCAGTGGTGTTAAGGTCAACTATGGAATGTAGGAAACAGTAAACAAATGAACCTCACAGAGGGAGAAAACAAAAGGTTGTGAACCCTCCACTCATGCTGGCTGTATGGAACATTTATGGTTGGTCTAAAAATGTGTTTTGTATGTTTTGTGGAGTTGTTGTATAACTTAGACATTATACATTTAGCAGATACATCACTGAAAAATGAGGACAATGCAAACTTACCAAGTGTTAAGGCTTAAAGCAAGGACAGACACAAGGGGCAAAAGGGGGAGATTGCCAAGCAGACTTTCTATTGCATTGATATCTGAGCTGCATTCTCGTTCATCAAAATTAAACCTGGATATGGAAGGAGTCATTGGTATAAAATTGCAGGTCGGGGGAAACAACATAATTATTATAAGGGTTTACAATCAGGCATCAACTTCCAAATATGTCCAACAGTAATTTCTTTAATGATTTAATGGAGGCAATATCGGATTCACAAGATCAATATACACAATCAGGTATGCTTATTATGGAGGATTTTAATGCAAGGATGGTGGCAGAGAGCATTTCATTGGTAGGGGGGAGCGAGGGGTTAGAAGACATACAGGGGACACTACAAAGTAGTAAAGATTATGTAGTAACTGCTAGTAGAAGAGAACTCAATGCCTTCTGCAACATTTTGGCTTAGAAATATTAAATGGAAGATATTGTCAGAATAGGAAGGGAAATCCAACATTTATAAATTCCAAGGGAGATAGTGTTATTGATAATGTTAGCTAGCCAAAATCTGATTAGAAAAATTAAATGTCTTGAGGTGTTGAAAAGGATTGTAACACATCACTACCCAATTATGCTAGAATCAGATTTTGAGGAAATAGACAAGTGGAAGCTGGGGAACAGCAAAGAACTAAGGAAGGAGGCAGGTCCTTAAGCTGATACAAATTGAAATCAGAGCATGCAAAAAGGTTCTAAACAAAAATTGAACAGTGGTTATATGGAACTCTAGGCTGTGCACTGACATTTGAAAGCATGATATGTATATTTTGGCAAGGGTGGCATTCATGATGAAAGTAACTAACAGTAGACCTGGGGGAAATTGTGAGGCTAATATGACCAACAGTCTAAATATTCCAAAAGCAAAGCAGAAAATGTACTTAAAAATTTAGAAGGGGGGAAGGGAGAGAGCAAATAGGGAATTCATTGAAAAGTGCAAGAAACAGGGAAGAGATATTATACAAAGAAAGCTAGATATACAGGCTGAAAAGACAAGGGAAATTTGGAAAGTTGTGGCACAGGAAATGGTTAAAAAGCTAAGGGCAAAGAGGTCCTCTCAGAATGAAATATCACTAGGAACCAGGACTAATTAGCTCAAAGAATTATTTGCGGAGGAGGTAGGTAGATGAGAAGATTCACCAAGATTTGCGCAGGGGCTTCTGTCACCTAAGATTGCTGTACTTGAAATGGACATCTTGGCAGAAGAGATGACATGGGCTGAATAGCCTCAAAATGGAAAGTCTCTAGGGTGTGACAGGTTGATACCAGAAGTGCTAAAAGTGGCTTGCAATGTGGTGGAGTTTCACACAATAGTGCTCTGACTTTCAGAAGTCTTCTTAATAGAAACATTTATGCAGCAGATTGGAGAATCAGATACATTCATCCTATTTATAAAAGAAAGAGAGCAACGGTGTCACCAAACAATCACAGGGTAGTAACTCTACTGACAATTAGGGAAAAATCTATGGTGAAATACTGTACATAGGACTAAAAATAGAAGGGTTTAATAATATAATTTCAAAATTTCAAGCTGGATTTAGGTAGAATATAGTATTTAGTGCTTAGGTAGGATAATGTGTTTATTTTGGATATACCAATGGCAAAAAAGGTGTCAAAACAACTTCCATTCTGTTTTTGCTGATTTTAAGCAAACTTTTGACTGTTTAAATTTGAATGCATTGAGGAATAAACTAGAAGCTAGGAACTTATCAAAGAAAATGATCAGGTCATTGCAGGCTATGTATTATAGAGTGAAATTCTGTATAAAGGACAATATAAACAGGATTTTAAAGGGCTTTGAGACTTTCAAGAATGTTAGGCAGGCCTGTATTTTATCACCTTTCCTCTCTATTATTTTTGTGAATAATGTAGTGGACATATTGTTAAGAGAAGATATGGAGGCATCTGAGATTGGTACCACTCAGACCCCTTTACTTTTATATGTAGATGATATGATACTTTTCTCTACTAATATGGAAGGGTTACTAAGGGAACCAGACTGCAACCATACTGTGACAAATGGCATTTGACCATCAATGTAAATAGAACAAACAGTTATGTTTAAAACAGCTTGGCATATAGCTGAAGAGGCATAGACTTATACAGTTGAAAAGATGAATGATATAGAGAGTTTTGTATATCTAGGTTTGACTATTATAATGAATAGAAGATGGACTAAGCACGTTGAGGTTGTAAAACTTAAAGTATGAATAGAAACAGTGGAAATTCTATGTACATGGAAAAGAAGCCCAAATAAGTCTGTAAAGTTGTTGGAGACAATTTATGGAGCACTTGCTAGTTTCACAATGATGTATGGTGCTGAGATCTGGTTGTGGAAACCATGGAAACCAATTAAGAACAAGTTTGCTGAGAGGTATCTTGGGATTGTAGAGGGGTATGGCAAACTATGACATTTTTAGAGAATATGGAATTTAAGATCCAAGTATTCAAATAATGGATTAGAATTATGCGGGAGACCAATCCACTTATTAGAATCCTATGCTATAACAAACAGATTAGGATGACAGGGTACAAGACATGGATGGCAAAACTCAAGAGATGACTGGGGAAAATAGGAATAGGTAATGTTTGCTTAGATGGACAAGTAAATAGAGTGGATGTGTGGAGAAAAGTACAGAATCACTTGAAAGATATATAGTTTGACAGCTGTCACAATGTAATGATAAAGTATTACTAAAACAGAATGGTGTATAGAACATTATACTTTGTGGATTGGTGTAGTGAGATCTCGTCTGTATCCTTTCTGTGCACTTAAAGAAGCTATGGATGGAAACCATCTACTGCGCTGCCTAACTTTTAGTCAACATGATAATATAACATCAAAATACTGGAGTGCAAGAGAGCGAATGGCTTCACTGACAACTGCTCAACAATAGGTACCAACCAACCAACATTAGACTTTGTCAGGAAACAATGTAAGCAAACAAGGGCTTGCTAAGCTTAGACTGAGATCATATAAACTATCAAATTTGTCAATGAAGTAGACATAAGAATCTATCCCTGGTGTAAAGAGAAAGAAATCTTTATTCATGTACTTGTTTACTGTAAAAAAATGGAAATACTATGGACAAAATGTTTGCCAGATTCCTTTGGCATCTCAAGGAGGGAATTAGAAAGCCGTTGGACCTTGCTGATTGGGAGGGGGGAGTGGAAAGCTATTGGTACTTTTTCAAAAAAGCTGAAGCTGCTCAGATATAAGTGTAATGAAGAGGGAAAGTGGGGGAGGGATGGATTCTTGCAGGTGGGCATTGAGTTTGGTGTGTAAACAATAGCATGTGTGTGTGTGCAAAAAGGTTGCCTTTTACTATTATTCATATTAAATATTTTTGTGCATATTGTCGGTATAAATTGTGATTTTCTTTTCTTTTTTTCACTTATCAAATTTCATTAATTCATTAACATTAAAGTGCAATGTCACAAATGTAAGGTGGAACATTGATTCAGTATATTATGTGGATATGTATGGTTTATCTTTAAAGTCTCAAAATGTAGTGTTTAAGACTAATAAATACACCACTCTACCCTGCTCTACTCACACAAAACCAAATACAGATGCTGCAGATTCCTTGTCACCATAACCAGAGGTATGTTCTGTTATTGTTATAATAAATGGGATTGCTTTTTACAGTTCTGACAAGCAGTATCTCTTCTATAATAAATGTAAATGATTTAATGCAACTTTATCTTTGAATTTGTCATTTTCCCCAAAAGTCTTTATTCATGGAATAAACATGAAAATTGGCATACTTTAAAAATTAATTAGTAAAATTGTATGCTCTTTATAAGGTACTTGTAATGCTGTATATGAAAACAATGTATGCAGCACATTTTAAAAATATGACACTTTTGTAGACTACTCTTGTCATTGGAGTAACTCCATATATTGCAAGACAAAAGGGTGTAGATTTAAACAGAACTGCAAGAGATGGATTTTTCTCATATATTATTTGCTATGCCACAGCTTGTATTTTTGTGATAGTCTAAAGGACTGCCAAGAATAAACAATGTGCTGACAATGTTTCACATTGTATTATTGCAATTTCAGTCATATTGTTACATTTCAAATTATTTTGATGCTTTTGTTGCCTTTTCAATAAACACAATAAATTAGACACCAGGGCAACATTATGAAGAAATAATGTGAATAATTTAAGAATTTTCACAATAAAGATTCAGGTACATTATGTATTAGGAAATTACTGGCCTATCACAAAACCAATTTAAGAATGTCAAACCCATCTTACAAAGTTACGAAATTTGATTTCTTAAAATAGAATTTCTGACCATAGCAAAGCAAAATGTTGGCAGTAAACTGGTTAACACATTAATGGAACTTCTGGTCTCTGAGATCAGACAATAATTTTGTTCCCTTATATTGGCAAACCCTTTTAAACAAGAATATTCCTGTTCCTAGTAGCTGCCTCCATAGCACTTCCCTTCATGCTGCACTAGTCATTGCTGAGCTTGCTATTGCGAATGATTATAAAAAAACAAGTCATCTTGCATAGCAAGTAGTTCTACTAGAGAATGTATTATACTAAGTCTGTCATACTGTATAGCTGGTATATAGTGAACAGAAGTATAATGGATAGGCCTTCAACGAATCACCACATGGGTGCTAATGTGAGTCTGCCCTTATATGGTGATGATCCAGATTTTGAGAGGCTAATAGCAATCATTTTACAAGAAGCTTCTAATGGTGAAGGTGATTTTTCGGAGATAGAAGAATTAGAGTGCTGAAAGTGAAAAACTTCTGGATGAGGACCTTGATGGAGGCGAGCAACATTGTGTTATAGAACCTGAGTTCTATTAAAACAAACCTAAAGTGAATAGACCTGCTCTGAAGGGGAGTAGTTGCAGCCTAGACAGAACGTGAGGGTTCGTGTACACAACATTGTTAAGTGAAGACTGCACTGTCTCCTAGAGGTAAACTGCTAAAAAAAAATTGCAATATGGAACATGCTTTTCGATGCTGGCATGCTAAACAAAATTATAGTCAACCCAAATGTGAAACTAGCTACAGTTAGGGACTCCTTAGGAAAAAAAGTTTGTACAGAAACATTTATAGGACTACTGTTTTTGTCATCTGTACTGAAATTGAATGATGAAGACATATCCTCCATGTCCTCTTTTGATGCTACTGCCAGACCTATTTACTATGACACGTGACAAAGATGAGGTCCCAATTCTTATGTCCTGTTTGTGATTTTATGAATCATCAACATGCTGTAATCAAAGAATGCACAATAAAGCAGCTTCAATTTTGGAAACCTTAATGAAATTTGATGAAAACTCCCAATGACAATACTGCATCTCTAGCTTTCTCACTGTCGATGAGATGCTTATACCATTCTGAAGAAGGTGCTCTTTCAAGGTACACATGCGAAAAGAGCCTAAGAAGTATGGTGTGAAGCTCATGTGTCTAACCAATGGAAAACATCATATCTATATAATGCATACGTTGCAAGAAAGAAACAGTGATGGAATGGGCCTGTTCCTGAGGAATGAACACTGTACTTACCCACTCAGGCTGTTCTGTGCTTGTGCCAACTTATCCAAGGCTCCAACAAAATCTTGACTGGTGATAACTGGTTTATCAACATTTAAGTCACTGAACAACTGTAGCCAAGAGGTCTAATATATGTTGGTATAATGAAAAGGAATAAGAGAGAAATTCCTACAGTGTTGCTCCAGAATCCAGAAATTCATAAGGATGAACCAGTTTCTTTTATCCGTAAGCGAAACAAGGCTGTGATTCCTATTTCTGCTATGCACCATAATGAGACAAATTAAGAGAAGAAAAGGCTTGAAATCATCTGCCTCTACAATCACACTAAATGTTTAGTGGCCATTTCAGACATAAAGTGTGCTGTGTGCTCATCTAACCAAAGAACAAGTTGTTGGATGGTTGCTGTGTTCTATCAACTTTAAAACATTACCAGTATCAATAGGTTTATCTTGTACATATGTTACTTACAATCTCAGTAATCACACAGTTTGAGTTTGTGAAGGAACTTGCTTATTCATTAGTAGTGCCACATTTATAGAGTAGGCTACAGATTCCCATTCATGTCGGGATATGAAATCTTCAATCCACAGGAACATATAAACAAATATTCATCCAATTGGTCTCATAGACTGGATAGCTCCAATAGTGACCATTCAAACCACGGCTCCATTAAAGTGTTAAAATTCTACATATCATTTCTGCTGGATGTAGAAGTTTTATCAAGGAATAATTGATACACTGTTGTAAATACCATTATTGAACATAGAAAATTACTTTGAAAAAGACATTGACAATGTAAGCATAATGGAAGCAAAGTACTTGGTTTTTCTTGTTTAACCATCAAACAAACTTAATTGCAGTGATAATGGAAACAAAATAGAGGGACAGAAATTTGGGAGATGAAAGAAACCTATCCAGGAATCTCCTGTTGACCCTGGGAAACCCCTGAAAGTACTTATAGGCCAGGTAGGCCAGCAATGGGATGGGAACCAATGATCTTTCAAATCCAAGCCACAGATGAAACTGCCTGAGCCAACCTGTTTAGTATCTGAAAAGAACTAAAATAGATATAGTGAAATGCTGTGCTTACATTGAGACTGTAACACTGACCCAAAAAACATATAGGTATGGGGTATAATTACCCGCCAGGATAGTTATGAGAGACAGGATAAGAGGACAGAATAAGACACATTCATAGTGGACTCAACACCAAACCTGAGATTATTGTACCTAAACCCCTCAGAAGGAAGCGCCTCCAGGAGGGATGAGTTGAGGGGATACACTGGTCAGCTGGAATCAACAGTGATGGCACAATAATGACAGAATCCCTCCAATTTTTTAGAATGAAGCACCCTAAATAGGATACAATGCCCCCACCAGGAACAGTAAACATTCTGGCAACCAGCAATATCAGAATACAGAGACAGTCAGTATCCTGTCACACTTCCATCTACACTGAGCACCATTACTGACACTTCCAACCCTGAAAGAAACCAACGGGATGAAGGATGAATGAAATGATAATGGGAATGACATGAAGGGACAGGAAATTTGTGGGATGAAACAAAGCTTCCCAGTATTTGCTTTTCAAGCTGGGGAAACCACTCAATAAACCCATAGTTCAGATAGACCAGTCATGGAAAGCAAACCCACAGCATCCTCAATGCAGACCACAGAAAACACTGCTTGAGACATCCCACTCAATATTATTAAAGACATAACACATATAATTAAAACTGAACTTTCCTCAGCAAGATGTTTGTCTCAAGCAGAATATCAAAGTACAAAATATAAATTCACATAAGATGTTAAGAGCAATCAGTTAATGATAACTTTGTCAGAGTAAGAGTATAATTTAGAATATTGAAATTGAATATAACGGTAAAATATTTGTATCACAAGGTAAGAAAACATTAAGCAGAACATTTGATGAAGCATTTGCTATCATGACACTTGTTAATTGCATCACTTTTATCAATTCTGAGAAAGTATAGGTCTTTTGCACTATTATATCAGAAAAAGTTTACCAGAAATTCGCAGGGAGAATCAGACAATATAACACCTTTTGGGGAAATACATTCACCATGATAGAAAAATGTCATGTGATTCACTTTTAAAATCATCAAAGTATATGATAGAATTTCGTTATTTAAGGACACAATCAGGGGAGTAAAACTTTCACCCAGTATGGAAGTTGAAAGTATTTGGGGACAATTTCAATAAACAATGAAACAATGCAAGATTCTAGACATTTTTGGTTTTATATTACACAGTAAACATGTAACTCTTGTCTTATAAAACTTGGAATGCATTCTTAAATCTTCAGCCTAAAGCAGTTAAGTAAATCATATGATAAACATATACCAGTGAAGCTTTTAAGTATCATTTTCAAGAGAACATGTCATTAAGGCATTAACATCCCTAGAGAAACCTCTCAAATTTATCACTGCATAGAAAATTTGAAATTCATATATCTAGCTCCTCTGCATAAACGTGTTCTTTTAAATAACCCCAAAGGAAGAAGTCAAGGAGTGTCAGATCAGTGATCTCGCAGGCCAGAAGACTGGCCCTCGGCTTCCTATCCTATCCAGGATGTGCAGCTTTCAAATAATTGCAGAAGATCCTCGACCGATGCGGAGGAGTGCCATCATGTTGAAACCACATTGTCGTTTGCTCCTGCAGTGGCACATTCTCTAATAATAAGGGTAGCTCATTATGGAGGAATTCTAGATAGCGTGTTCCTCTTAGATGCCCCTCGAAGAATAATAGTCAAACAAGGTGGTCTCCCAAGATTCCACATCAGACATTCACTCTCCACTGCTCTTGGAATGCTGCTCCCCTTACCCAATGTGATTAAGTCATTAACATCCCTAGAGAAACCTCTCAAATTTATCACCGCATAGAAAATTTGAAATTCATATATCTGTGATATACTTGATAAAACTTTGTGTATGAAATGTGATATTAGTCATTGCAAAGATTGTTTTTTAGAATGGTTGCACTGGGATAATTTACAACATGTAATGCAAGATGGCAAGAAACTTTTCTAAATCCAAAAATTTGGCAGTGCACAGGTGCAAGCAGACAGAACTAACTGAAGACTGCGAGTCATATCACAATAGCAGCCAACCTGTACATCATTTCTAACCATTGTAGCCAACCTCTGTAAATAATCCCCAGACATATTCACAACAAACTGTGTAGCAGCATCTGGAAGGGATTAACACTGCCATTTTTAAAATTACTGACCATACTTTCTCTAGGGTTTTATTGCTTTACAAACTTGGGGATGTGAAAAGAATTTATTATAGTGCAAGAATGGATGGTTATATGTTACTGGCAGTATTCTTACAAATTCTGATAGTATTAGCAATGGCCCATCCGATTAATAAGGCACATCTGTTGGTTTACTTCAACAAATCAGAGGCCTGTCTTCAATAATTATTTTAATAGGGTCTGCTGAGAACAAGAATGTTGTGATCTGAAAGCAATGTGATTCTGCAACACATTAAGAGATGGGATTGCTAATATCCCTTCTTTTGCTGTAGGTAGTAGAATGCTAAAATAGAGTCCTACTCTTGTGATTTTTGTTATTAATAATATCTAATAAGTATTTTTTTTTTTAAGAACTGGACATGAAAAAGTCACAAAGTCTGTGTGCAAGGGAATGTGATTCAACAGGGCAAAGCTATTGCCCAGGCAAATTCGTTTCCAGATATACTGCTTTGCATACAAGCAGCCATACAAAGTGACAGTAATAGAGTATTCAGTTAGAGATGAATATGTGAGCTCCTGGACAGTATCTGATTGATTGGTTACTGTTGCAAAGTGTGCATGGTCTCTGTACCAAATACACTTTCAGAAGGAAAATTTGAGGTCCTGGCCACGTCATTGAAAATGACAAATGTAAAATATCAGGGGTGCATTGTAAAGTGCAATAGGGTGCTTGGGATGATAGATGTGCAAACAAATGATGTGCAGATGACCAATATGTTCAAATGGTCATCAATAGGGATGCAAACGCACTCTACAATTTAATTGCAGAGCACTTAAGAGTTCACTAGTACAACACATACTGATGCCTGGTGGGGCTCCTATGGGTTGGTGGCTGGAGAATTTGCTGTCCACCTGGCAGTAAATCATTCTGAGCATTTTGTAGATCCAGTGCACATGAATAATATTGAATCGATGCATTAGATGCAAACCTTTAGATGCTCACATATGTGATTATTTGTGGCATACTAACACCAAAAATCATTCAGCTCACTCTTTTCAGGAACTTGTCAAAGATATTAGACAGGTGTGCCCTGTGGTTAAAGCTTTTCATTCCTTCCCTTGCAGGTTTATTTGGCATGAAAATTTCAAAAACATAATTTCCATGAAATGCTTCTATTTTTTTGTCTAAGGTGACGTATTCACATTATGAACAATGTACATACATTAAGATTCTGGACAAAGTCATAAAACAATTCTTTAAGGGGTGCAATTGAATTATTTACCTCTTGTCTGTTCTTCTATTTTGGTCTTTAAAATTAAAGAGTGTGACAAAAATCTAAATGACATAAAAACATCTGTGTCTGTTCAACCTTTGAAATCTTTCCGAGATTTTCCAGGTTTAGCCTACTACTTCTATGGATTCCTGCTAAATAGTGAGGTTTCCAGCTTCTTTAAATATTATTACCACTGCGCCCTCTGAAAATCAATAATACCTGGAAGATGCATAAAAGTAAGGTGTACCCTTGTCCTATCACTTTGACACAGAAAAATGATGATTTATTTTCTGAAAATATTTTTTCCAAGATAAACATTTTCGCTAGTCTAACCATTAGCATCCACATTTTCTTCTTCTTCTTCTTGCTTTGATCCATTATCATGGTTACTTACAATAACAGCATTTTTATCTGTACCATCAGGATCTCTAGCGACTTCTTTAGTGCTTCTGCTATTTGAGGCAAAATTCTGTCTTCTGCTGGTCTATAGTGATCCATGTGAAATATAATTAGCAAAAGTGAAGAATATGCCATACTGAAATTCATATTATTCAAAACACCACTTAGGAAAACTTTCATTAATACTGTGACAACAGTGGTAAGGTGAATTATCACAAATACCAGCATTATACAACTTTCTAAAAGCTGCTTACATTATGATTAGCGAAGCACAAGATGATTAATCAGTATTCTAGTGATAATTTGTCACAGCCACCTTTAACTAAATAGTATAGAGTGGTTCCCCTTTATACCAATTACTACATATATTATATAATATGTGGTGTACCATACTACTGTCAAGTTAATTGTTTTATTACGGAGATTCATTTGATTGATAGCACATTCCAGTTATTTATAACAGATAGTACTATGAGTAATATAGCCAGATGACCCAACCAAAAGGAAAAAAACGTAACAATTAAGGAAGAATTCCACCCTCAAAAGATTCTTTGGTCACAATATATTGTTTTACCCAGCAATCAGTATGGTAATACACAAAAACCATGACCTAAAAACTTACAACTGAAACTTAGCTCCAAAGGTACTGAAACATAGCCTACATTAATGGTATGCACTGCTTCGTTTCATCTAATTCTAAAGAGTGGTTGGATAAGTGGGTGCTATATACACTGAAATACTGCAAATACAAGATGTGAAATCATATTCTCTCTTACTATATAAATAAAATGCAACCATCAATTACTGATACATTGCTGATGATTAGCCATCAACTTCCTGAACATGCTGAAATGAAATTTCCCAGCACACTGTCTCTAGTGTAGCATCATGTAATTTTACCTGCCTGTGTCAGTTTAGGTTTCTTTTATCCATCAGTAATTTACTTGGCTTATTATTGAAAGACATGTCCCAGAAGAAAATTCAGGGCTACATGCAACAGAATGGCTATACTGCAAAATTATGTTGTACGTTGGTAAGACAAAATGATGTATAGAAGCACACAAAAACAAGATGATAATTTAGAAGCATCCATTTTAAAAAATTGACAATTTAATAATGGTACCCATAGTTTTAGGATAATAATTCATGAGATGAATCTGAAAGACTACTATTCGTAACTAGAGCTCGATTTTGGGTTCTGAAGTTCAGACAGTTACAAACACATTTATTTAGCAGTCAGCGATATAAAGAGAGGCAGGCAAGCACACTATCAAGGTGAACTTTCATGTGACATGTGGAGGCTCAAGGCTTATGAGTAGGGTTGAGGTGGTGTCAAATGCATTCAATCTAGAAACAGGGACCTCATCCATGCTTGCACACATTGCCATTTGGATCTAGATGCCCTTCAGGTCTCTTCCCTCATCCCTGTCACCCATGGGTTATGTAACTTGCAAAGAGCCATAGTGGCCTATATACTGTTCCCAGCAACTGGGTCCCTCCTTGAATATTCTAATTCTAACCCTTAACCTTCCTGGCTTACTGTATTAAATTAGTACAAATATACTCATTCAAACCTATAATGTAGAACTGACTTAAATGTACTATTATTTTAAAAAAATCACAAAATATAAAATTTAAATTCCAATAAATAAAATGTTGCATATGTATCCTTCATGCTATGGTCTATTCGTATTCCCATGTATAGCTTGCCGCCTGAATTGTGCTGCCAGTCAACCACAAATATGATAGGTAATGCAATATTTCTTATTTATTTGCACTTGAATTCATTGTTTAACGTTAACCTGGTATAAACAATGAGAAGTTCTAAGTTAGGTATACAAAACGTTTCAAACATGTTAATACACGTGACATTAATCATCAGCTTTTAAACAGCTGATATCAGTTGCTCAGCAGACTGTGCTTGAATATGAATATATTGCAAAGAAATCTATGGATTTGGAATATGAGAACTGTATAAATAAATCTTCAATTATCAAAACTCAATTTATTCTCTGAATCCCATAGTTACAGT